>JAJMES010000245.1:0-50144 GCA_030574275.1 Pichia sporocuriosa
TAATAATAATAATAATTAAGTCTGTTCAACAAGTTAGAAACTTGTCCATTCATGAATATAGATCAGCTGCACTGCTTAAGTCTTACGGTATTGGCGTTCCACGTGGTGAAGCTGCAAGAACTCCAGAAGAAGCTTATAAAGCTGCAAAAGATTTAAACACCAATGAAATGGTCCTTAAAGCTCAAGCTTTAACTGGTGGTAGAGGTAAAGGTCATTTTGATAATGGTTTAAAATCTGGTGTTAGATTAATTGAAACTGCAGAAGAAGCAAAAGATTTAGCTGAAAAAATGTTAAACCATAAATTAATTACAAAACAAACTGGTGCTGCTGGTAAAATTGTTACTGCTGTCTATGTCGTTGAAAGAAAATATGCTCTTCAAGAAGCTTATTTATCAATTGTTATGGATAGAAAGAACCAATCAACTATGATTATTGCTTCTTCTGAAGGTGGTATGGATATTGAAGGTGTTGCTAAGACCAACCCTGATGCAATTAAGAAATACCCTGTTTCAATTGATGCAGGTGTTTCTGATAAATTAGCAACTGAAATTGCTTCAGTTTTAGGTTTTACTCCAGATGCTGTTCCAAAGGCTGCAAAAACTGTTCAAACTTTATACAAAATTTTCAAAGAAAAAGATGCAACTCAAATTGAAATTAATCCATTATCTGAAACTAAAGAACATGATGTTATGTGTATGGATGCCAAATTTAATTTTGATGATAATGCAGCTTACAGACAAAAGGAAGTATTCTCTTGGAGAGATCCAACTCAAGAAGATCCTGATGAAGTTACTGCTTCAAAATACGGTTTAAACTTTATTAAATTAGATGGTAACATTGGTTGTCTTGTTAATGGTGCTGGTTTAGCTATGGCTACAATGGATGTTGTCAAACTTTATGGTGGTGCACCAGCTAATTTCTTAGATGTTGGTGGTGCTGCAACTCCTGAAACTATTGAAAAAGCTTTTGAATTAATTTTAACTGAAAAGAAGGTTTCTGCTATTTTTGTTAACATTTTCGGTGGTATCGTTAGATGTGATTTCGTCGCTGATGGTTTAATTCAAGCAACTAAGAACTTAGGTTTAACTATTCCTGTTGTTGTTAGATTACAAGGTACTAACTTTGATATTGCAAAGAAGATGATTGAAGAATCTGGTTTGAAATTATACCTGAACGAAAACTTAGATGCAGCTGCTGAAAAGGTTGTTGAATTGGGTAAGCAATAGTTTAAATATATAAGTACTTTCCTATAATCTTATTCCTTTTTATTTATTACATAAATATATATATTTATTTGAAAAGAAAATTTTAAAATTCTAGTAAAAACAGTAAAGGAAAGATAAGAAAAAAAAAGAAAAGAAAAAAAAAGAAAAGGAAAAAAAATTTTAAAATAGAAATATACATTGCACCTAATCATTTAATTCATAATTTAGTCTGATCTAATAAAAGATCCAAATATTCTTGTTGTGATAACTTTGATTGTAAAATACTACCTGTCTTTTCAACGAAATGAGATTGGACAAACTCTCGATCGCATGCGATAACCGCATACTCTTTACTGTCCTCTTCACTCTCAAGTTTTGCACTCAGCAAAGCACCACCTAGTCTTGGAATATTTTCCTTCGAACTCTTGGCACTCATAGTAACAACACTGACATTCTTTTTCCTTTGTTTTGAATCATTCTCGTCCTCTTTATTACCACCATTTGAATTTGCATTATCATTCAATTCACGTTCACGTTCACGCTCACGTTCTATTTTACTCATTTTAGCATTGTCAATGTATTTGAAATGCGGACGAAGCATACAAGTATCTGAAATTGGAGTCAAGTGTAGCCTACCTTCATCATCTTGTACTCCAACTAAGTATCGACTCCCACCAACTGTACCTGGTTGTGTGCGAATAGATGATAATGTACTATTAGTCGATTTTGATACTGAAGTTGGATGTTCCTCTTTAACTTTAACATTTCCTTCGTTATCTTTTGTAAGTGCAGAAACAGACGGTATGTTACCACCGCTAACCTTACCAGCGGGTTCGTCATGAATAATGACACCACGTAATACCTGTTCTGAGACATTATATTTTGTAGAAACTGATTCACTAAAAAATTTATTGGTGTCTAGAGGTAAACGAAGTTCTACGACACCAGAATCTGTTTTTATCTGTAGTTTATGTAAGGCAGATATGTGACTCTGTGTTAAATTTGATTGACGTTGCTTTGTTGGGAATTGTAATAACAATGGTGCAAGTGAGTTATCTTTAACTGAAGCATTTAAATGAATTGGGATAGTATCTACAATTGGATCGTCTAAATTTTCGTCCTCCGAATCAGATGCTTCATCATCGTAATATTTCATCCCAATATCCCTATTTGACTCTTCCTCGTCATGATCTCTGTTATTATTATTGTCTTGGTAATTCATATCCTGTGCATCTACCTCCATACCTGGCTCGATCTTCACCTTTGTTGCCGAAATATCCGGCTCATCTGATACAAACAATGATGACATAGTGGTTCACTATAATCGTACCTTTCCTTTATCCCAGGTAATCTCTAAATGTACAATAGTTTCAGTTTCCAAACATCAGAAAACGAAATGGAAAAAAAAATTTTGAAAAATATAAAAATAAAAAAAAAAATGAAAAAAAGACGGCTGTGCCATCAAAAGAAAAAATTTTTTTCCTTTATTTTGTGAAATGTAAATTTAATAAATTTTTCATATTCTAATGTTTCTTTTAACCTCTAAAGAAATCTTGATTTCTGAAGTCACGAATTAAGGATCAAGATATAATGTCTCAAGAAGATGATGGAATGATGCTAAACTTTGCAATGCCTGCGCAGAATGCGTCTGCCGTTGGCCAGAAAAAAGGTAAAAAGACAAATGTCAAGGTCAAGGGTGGGAGATGGGCAGATAGAAGAAAAACACAGCTTGAATTGATGGGTAGAACTGACAAAAAACAAAAATCTGCATTGGGACCAACAGGCGTAAACGATATTCCTGTTGCTGCAAGGGTAGAAAAGAGAAAGTCGGATTTGAACAACAATGACAATGTTGATAGCAAAAAGCAAAAAACAGATTCACAAGGCCTTATTGTTTCATCTCTGTTCACAGCTAATCCAGAAGTACAGAAACGTGACTATGACAAACTCATTGATGAAACCAACATTAAACCTTCCAATGCTCCAATCCTAGATGATCCAAATGCAGATTTCAAAGCATTAGGTTTACACGATAATTTAGTTAAATGTTTAACTGATTCAAGATATACAAAGCCTACAAAAATTCAAAGGATGGCTATTCCTAAACTTATATCATATGGGCATCAAAGAACAAGAACAAATCCGTTTCCTCCTCAACCACGTGATATGTTTATGCAAGCTCAAACTGGTTCGGGTAAAACAATGGCTTTCACTTTACCAATTATTAATATGTTACTATCATCAAAAGGTAATATTAACAGACAAAGTGGTATTTATGCACTTATATTAACTCCGACTCGTGAATTGGCTCAACAAATTTATGCATTTATTGAGGATAGTTTATGTAAAAAAGCATGTAATTGGATCGTTCCCGGTATTGTTATTGGTGGTGAAAAGAAAAAAGCTGAAAAGGCAAGATTAAGAAAAGGTATAAATATTTTGGTTGCTACTCCTGGTAGACTTGTAGATCATATTGAAAACACACAATCATTGGATCTTTCAAAAGTTCGTTATTTAATCCTTGATGAAGGTGATAGATTGATGGAATTAGGTTTTGAAGAATCTATTACCGCAATACTTAATAGATTACAAAAAGATTACAGAGATAATGATTGTTTAGGTCCACTCTCTGATATTTTGCCACCTAGAAGAGTGAGTGTCTTGTGTTCAGCAACTTTGAAAGGAAATGTTAAAAAATTAGGTGAAATCACGTTAAATAACCCTGAAATTATCAGTGCTAATTCCGTTTCTGGAAGTGAAGAACTTGAGCATCACATGAAGGCTCCAGATCAATTAATTCAAGAAGTAGTTGTTGTTCCTCCAAAATTACGTTATACAACTTTAAGTGGTACATTGATGAACATGACTCGTGAAGAAGGTAATTTTACAAAGACTGTTGTGTTTCTAAGTTGTTCCCATTCAGTTGATTTCCATTTTATTGCACTCACTAAAGATGGTAAAAGATTGAAAGTTGATAGGAAAAGGAAGGAAACTTTAAAAAAAATCAAGCAAAAATCAAAAGATGGTAAGAATGACAATGTTGATGCTAATGCAGAGGAAGAATTGCTTGGAAGTATAACTGCAATGACAGCACCTAATATTTCACCTAATACCATTTTTTATAAGCTCCATGGTTCACTTTCACAACAAACTCGTACTGCTACATTGCAACATTTTACCAATGATAACACACATAATACCGTGTTATTGTGTACGGATGTTGCCTCTAGAGGTTTGGATCTACCAGCAATTGATTATGTTGTAGAGTATGATCCTCCATTTTGCGTTGCCGATCATCTTCATCGTGTGGGTAGAACCGCCAGACTTGGTAAGAAGGGTCTTTCAATTTTGTTTTTAATGCCAGGGAATGAAGAAAAGTATATTGAAAAGATTGCACCCATGCATGGTGACATGTTGAAGTTTGTTAAGTATGAAGATATATTGAGTAAAGCCTTTGGTAAAGATCCAAGTATCGAAAATGACTCGGAATCAACTGGTGCTGATAACGATGATGAAAAGAAAAGAAAGGGAAATAGGTTCAACAGAGAAGGTTCTTGGGATATGCACGCAACTACTTACCAACTGAATCTTGAAAAATGGTTACTTGAAGATCAAAGAGCACTTGAAATTGCAACCGATGGATTTATAAGTCATATCAGAGCATATGCTACACATTTATCCACAGAAAGAGACTGTTTTAATGTTAAACAAATCCACTTAGGTCATTTAGCCAAGTCATTTGGATTGAGAGAAACTCCAAAGAAATTGGCAACTAAAAGTACCACTGCTGGTGATGAAAGTAAAAAGAAGGAAAGTGCCAAGAATAAGATGTTTAGATTGGCCAGACTTGCTGTCAAGTCACAAAATGATGAGTTTAACTTTGCTTAATTTAGGTTTACGAAATTGTATATAGCTATTTTTAGTTGGAAAAGAATTGTTATGTTTTTTTTTTTTAAATTACCTGTAAAATTTGATCTATTCGATCGTTCAACACATTCTCATTTTCATTTCCATTTTGATTAACCAACATTTTAAATGTTGATAACAAATATTTAATCTTTTGAATATCTTCTCCAGTCAAAAGATCAAATTTTTTAAGGAAAAAATACGCTATACAACCAAGATAGCCAAAGCAATGTATTTGATATGAATTCTCATAATTTTTATGTTGAGAATCTGACACCAACCCAATTAGTTTTTTCATGTGAATCAGTTGAGACTTATCCGTAATACTAGATTCATTACTAATGTAATTAAAAATATACCCTAGTGCATATAAACATTGCGCTGTGTCGTGTTCTTTGGATTTCTTCAAAAGGATGTCATGCTCATTAACAATTTCCCAAAGTTTTCCCCATATGCGGTTATTCATCACTAAATCATGTATTTCTTTAGTGTCATCTGTATATGAATTACAAGATATTATAATACAACACTTAAGAAGTTGAGTAAGATCTAATGCGTTATTATCTTTGCGTTCAAAGAACTTATTGGTTAATAACTTTGTAATACATTTAATGTCTGTGTTTGGGACTGAAAGTACCCCAGTTTCAAGAATTTTTAGACACCTAGAATAAAGACCTGTATTGTTGGATTCTAAAATACTCGATAAAAATAAAATTATTGTATTTCTTGCTTTAGTCGTTAATTTTTTAAATTCTTCAAAACCTAACAACTCTATCATCGTCAAAGTTATTGAAAAAATAGTTTCATTCTCTTCACAACTATTGATCCAGTCAATAATTATGTCCTTTATAAGTCCCTTTTTATTCCGGAGCTCCTTTTGCATCTGTATATTTAAGGTAATATCACCTGCTTCGATTATCTCATTCATCCAAGATATTATATTCGGTTCAAGGCCTGATAATGTCCAATTGTCCACATGAAAAAAAATAATTAGTTCAAAATTAGCAATATGCAAGTCGACGCTGGATTTTAATAGATCAGATAAAAGTGGATTTAATTCATTATTTTTCTTATCAACAAATTCTCTTTGGATATAATGATTGAATTTTACATCATTTTTAATTTTAGATATCAAATCAAGTTTAAAAGTAAGCAGTTCTGTGGCATTCTTATCTTCGTATAGCCAATGTTGAAGTTGTTCCATCATAATATCAAATTCAAGCTTGGATGCTTCCAAGTCAGCTGATAAACGAAGTTCCGCTAAAGTTTGGCATTTGTTACCAAGAGAAACCGAACGGGAATCATCGTGAATAGGTTCACGATCCAGAGATAAATACATATCTTTTTCCTTTTCAACTACTTCTTCGTCTTTGTTTTCCTCTTCTTCTTCTTCTTCCGAAAGATTTTTTTCCTCCATTTTGAAAGTCCGAGTACTACCATAATGCTTAGTTGATTGTCTAGTTATTGTATCTGATAAACGATTGGACAGTGTGGTCATTTGACTAACGGTCAAATCCTCTTGCTCCTTGTTCTGTAAATCAACTTTACATTGAAGCTCAAGAATACGTGAGTTTAAACTTTTCAAGGTGTCGGATAATTCTAAAGGATGATAGTGTGATTGCTCTATAAGAGAAGTATTGTTTCTATCATTGGTTTTATTGATATTCACTGTTTCCCTGATCAAAGTTGGCGTATTTCTATTGCCAAATATTGTTGTATTTTTCCTTTTAGACCCTGAAAATTTCATTCTTTTTGGCTGAGTACTTTCCAAAGACTCCAGTTCTTCGAAGTCTTGAGAAAAAAAGTCAATATTGGATGCAACATTGGCTTTACTTTTTAACAATGGTGAGCTAGGCTGATCATCAACAAATGTGTCGTTGTGTTCTTGTTCGGTAGTTTCAAAAGAACTCACCATTGGATCAAAATCATTTGTCACCGAAAAGAGGCTATCTGAAACAATTGAACTTGTAGATTCTAAAAAGCTATCCTCTGTGGTAACAACATGCTTTGTTGGAGACAATATACTCAGATTCTGAATTGTTTTTTTTCTCCGAAGTTTGCCATAAACTGCCATGACTTTTTCTATTAGAAGGAGATACTATTTTAAAGTAAAGGGAAAGGAGACAACATCCAGAACTAGTAGTAGATACAACAATTTATTACAAAACAACAATAATTGTCCGGCCGGTTGATAGATACAACTGCAGTTATGGTCCTCCCCACCAAAATGATAACGCGTCGCGTCGCCCGTCGCCGTGTTGCATTGTCCGTGGAATTCACGTTGTTTAACAACTAAGAAATCAGCTGAAATAGGGCCTTTTTTTGTGGCTGCAGAATTCAAGGAACTGACTTTCTTTTAGCTGGTCCGTCTGAGATATACAGCATAAGATGTATGGAGATTCTGCAAATAAGCTTATTTTGGCAGCTAAGCGTGCCAATACCCTTGATAAAATTCCACTTTTTGAAACCGACCTTGTGCAAACCATTATAAGTGAATCCAATGAATTACAGGCTCTGATTGATGGTATAAATGATGAGCCACCGATGTCTGCTATGACAGACGGCACAAATGTCGCTGATTTGAATGCGTCAAGAGTTCCTTCTACATTAAATACACCACTACGAAATAACAGACATTTTCTGTCATCATCTATTCCAAACACGCCAAATACTCCAAATACCACATCTGATACCAACCAAATTTTGAATGAAATACCAGGCTTTGTAAGGCATCTATCACTGGCAAGAAATAAAAGATGTTTGCTAGCATATGAGATGTCACGTTTAAGGAAACTTGATGATTTGGTTTGGGATAATGTTGAATTAAGCTCTGAACAACTCGCTGATTTATCACACCATGAAAGAAATTATCTTGAAAAGTACATATCTTTAGTTAGTGGTGTTAAGGGAGTGATGTCTGAAATCGATTTAGGTGGTAGCCTTGAACCACCAAGTGATGTTTTCATCGATGTAAGAGTTTTGAAAGATGCAGGTGAAATCATGACCGAATACGGCGTTTTCAATTTGACAAAAGATTCGCAATTTTTCGTTCGTAGAGTCGATGTTGAAAGATTGATACAGCAGGGATATCTCAAACAATTATAAGATATTATTCTATACATGAATTAATTACATTACAAAAACTTTCAAATACTTGGTATTCAGATCCATTTCTAAATATTATCTTACCGGATTCGATAGAAATCTCAAAGATATACACAGATCCATCGTTTATAAAAGTTTTCGAACGTCTATAAGCTCTTGAGAAAACATTTCCAGGTAGTGATATGATAATTACGTCCTTAATTTGTAATAATATATATGGCAAAGAAGTTAATTTATTTATAATCAAATATCTCAATTTTACTGAATTATATTCCGAATTTCCTCTTAATTTTCTCCAAAGTTTATTTGAATTAACTTTCTTATTTGAATAATTGAATAGTTCCAACGGCGGCTTAAAAACTTTATTAAATGTCCAGAAAATGATCCACCGTGTAGTAAACTTACCAGATTTAAATCTATGTATTCCAAATAATATTTGTCCGTCCATTTCCATTTTTTTGAGAAATGGAATTAAACGAATCAATGTTGAATGATTTCCTATTAAGGATGTAAACCAAGTCACACAATTTCCAAATGATTTACTGTCCGTTAATAATTTCAATATAAATTTAAAATCACCACCTTCAGTGAAAAGTTCAGAATTGTGGCCTATTGTTTTATTCTTCTGAAAGCCTAATTTACTCAGTCTTGCTCTCTCCATTTCCATTTCGGAAGAATAAAATGGTGGGTTGCACATGGTAAAAACGATAGAATTTTCGGGTATCCTTTTTGATATCATTAAAAATGAATTCCTTTTCGAATCAACTAATATTGGTTCAATTTGATCCTCGAGTTTATTAGATTGTAAAATAGTCTTCGCCGATTCAATAAATTGAGGTACAATATCTGTTGCTATCATTTTAGACAATGTTTTAAGATATTTTGTACATATTAAAGGATATATGCAAGACTGTGAGGTACCAATATCTAACCCATATATTGGGAAATCGTTATCAATTGAAGTTAATTCAAGTAAATTCTTAATAAATATCACATAATCCAAACGATTAAAATATGAGGGACAAAGGTAATTAGTTGAAAGCTTCACAGTATATCCCAAATCAAGTTTAATCAACGTCTGTGTGAGTTGTACAAGTGCATCCTGACTATTAAAATCAAACTTTTTCTTATTAAAATCATAAAATTGAGATAAATGAGGGTTTAAAAGACATAGTTGGTCAAATTTTAGATCTCTGGATAACATGTATTGACAGACTGTGTTCCAAAAGAAAAAAATAGGGGCAATCTCTGCTCTTAGAAACATAACTTCATCACATTGAAATTCGGTCAACAAAAGCGATGACAATCGCAGCGAGTTCTTCCTTCTATAAATATATTGCTTTTTTCTCTCTCTCTCAATCACCCCTTCTCTTCCTGCTTGGGAGCTGGTAAAAACAGCAGGTTATCATCGGATATCCATTTTCTAACTTCATCAATACCAGTGATAATGACATCTAGAGTACTCGACGAATTCATTATCCAAGAAGTTGCTCGTACTTGCCCTGAGCCATTTCTCGGATTTCATAAATGCATGGAAGATCCAGCCATCACCGACAAATCCGCATGTGCAACTTATCAACGTTCATTACAGCAATGTATAAAGACCCAGGTTACAGTTTACCGCCATATTGAAAATACATGTGCCGATAAAATTCATAATTACCAAGATTGTATCATGAAAGACAATGAAAGTAACAGTAGCAGCAAATGTTATTTACAATTAAAAGAATTGAGAGAGTGTGCAATGGGCGTTATTGGTGAAGAACAGGGTAAGTCTGCAGATGCGGCCAAATGAAAATATATCTCCATATACCCTTTATACTTGTGTATATAATCAATTACTGTTTTATAATAAATAAATAATTAAAAAAACATAATATTCAAAATGAATTAAAAAAAAATCTCCCCCGTCCTCCCAATATACTGAAAAAAAACCCTTATTTTTTTTCATTACCGTTTCCTCCCCCCGCCACCAATTCGTCTTTTCTCATTTTGGAGGAGAAGGAAAGGACAGCAAAGAAAATGAAAAGCACAATTTTTTCTAGACTTCTGCCACCTAACACACTCCTTTTCTTTTCTCCTATTTTATATTTGCCTTCGTTTTCCAACAACAAATCAGAAAACATTGGCCTCTATTCTTAGTTCTTATACAGTATTCGGGTCTCAATATTTCTGAGAGATTGAATTCTCCGAAAGGACGAGTCTAAGTTCGGTTGTCTAGACTGTTTTTTTTTATTACACTGTGTTTAAACGACCCTAAATTGACTCAAACATAATCATCAAATTTATATCATTGCATTAAAATAAAATATACTAAATTACACATTATACTATTCTATATCACTATATCAAATCATCATTAAAATATTCACTCAGAAACATCTTCGTAAACGCCAGTATATACAGGAACCTTCCCAACCTTAAATGGACATACAATATCGTCATTATCAAATTCATCCAGCCACTGACAATTACAATCAAAAACTTTCTTCTTATCAAGATTTTTAATTAACTTCCATGCAATGTCATATCCTAAATATTCATAACCACCCGTAAATTCTTTAAACATTAAACTAAAATAATAAATTAGAGATTTTAACCCTCTTAAGTATCCAACATCTGGTGCATCCTTATGAATTGGTGGAAATGTTGTCTTTTCAGTAAATTCACTACCACCAATAACACATTGT
This sequence comes from Pichia sporocuriosa, assembly GCA_030574275.1. Taxonomy (NCBI): domain Eukaryota; kingdom Fungi; phylum Ascomycota; class Pichiomycetes; order Pichiales; family Pichiaceae; genus Pichia; species Pichia sporocuriosa. The sequence goes on from JAJMES010000245.1 coordinate 10,907, forward strand.
GCAAAATCAATTAATCTAACAATTAATGTCGATTCATATCGATTATTTTTATCAATTTCACTATCATACATCAATAAAATTGATGATCCATACAACCTATAATCAATTAGATTTTCAAATCTATCAACTAATTCATTCATAGTCTCAATTAATATTGGTAAATGCTTTACAATAGAATAAATACTTTCTCCATCATATAAAAATCTGGATAATGACCTAAAAAATTCAGACCCAGCTTTAACTTTACGTCCAAAATATTTATCCCTATTAATAAATGCAGATTTTTTAACATCCCAAACTTGCATACCGCAAATTCTTGTACCTAATCCTCTGGATGTTGTTTCATAACATTTGCGACGTTGAGATTCTTGTTTACTTGGTTTAGCTTCAACACCATATTGTCTAGTACCCATTTTTAAATCTAAAACACATGGAAATTTCATTCCACTCGTTAAATCTTCAAGTAAAATAAACCTTTCAATCCTTGTATGTTTACGTAAAACTTGCTTATTCGTCGCACCAGATGATTTCTTCTCAAATTTATCATCTATTTCATTATTTGTAATTTCATCCATGTCAAAAATTTCATTTTCATCTCTTTCATAATTATTATAATTTTCTTTATCATTTTCTTCAATATCATCTATTGCCTCTTCAACAGTCTCATTATTATCAGCCAATTTTTTCAAATTAGAAATAAAAGTTTCTCTATCTGGGAATCTAACTTGATCATCCTCCATTAATGAGCTATCGTAACTGAGATTATGATGTAATTTAATATCATCACTTTGAACAGATGAAGGCCCAATGGTTGAATCATCACCCAATTCAGAATTATCAACTGCTGATCCTTCTTTAATTGATGAACAAATATTTCTACCATCCCGGAAAATATGACCCTTTTCATTCTTCATCATACTATCAGTTGTTATGCTACTTGTAGAATATCTATGAAATCTTGGAACTGTGTTCGTATTTTTGAGTAAATTATTGGAATTCCCACCACTTGATGAAGAAAATGAGGATGTCGCTGAGACACTCCTATTTCCTTCAGATAACTCATTTTGATAACTGCTTCTACGATCACGTAAAGAACTAGTACCATAATGTGAATATTTTTTATTAGCACGTGCCTTTTGGGTATAATCTCTAATTGGGGCGAAAACTTCACTTAAAACTAGTTCTTTTAGTTTGGTATTAACTGTTGTGGAACCTACAAGGCTGGTTGCATTGCCAATTGGAGAAGAAATATTAGAGTTAGAATCAGTTTTTTCTTCATCTTCAATAATTGAACTAGAATTTGTCGATATTGCTAATTCACCATGAACAGATTTTGGAGATTTATAATGACTCCAGAAGGATTGAGGAACAATATGAATATTATCCTCTAAAACAACTTCGGGAAACTCAAAATCTTCTTGCTTTTTTGCATTACCTTCTTTCTTATGAGAACATTTATTAAGAATAGTATCCGTATTATCAAGTAATGCATTTTTTGTTGAAGTTTCTAAAAGATTACTATTATCATTTCCAGTGTTTTTTGTATATTCAATGACAGATTTAGGATCTTTTACGTCCCTGGGAACCTGTTGCGTTTTATTTGATGATAATTCATTTTCAATTTCAACGTCCAAATGTTTTTTACCTTCATCATTATCTGTAGAATCATCTAATATTGTACTATAACGAACATTTAAAACACCGATATATTTTGGCATAAACTTCAATAACTCAGGATGTAAAATTTCAATGTTTTCATACCATATGTTCTCTCTATTAACAAGCGCTTTGCAAACTGCACGATGGCTAAACTTAAAAATGGCGGTATGTCCACCAACTTTATTTTTAAAAGGTTGTAATTCAACAGCCAATGGATATTTAATACCACTGTGAAGCCTATCTTCTTCATCAATAGGAGAATTATTGTCTGTAACCCCATCTTCATGTGAAATTATACCTTTTATTTCATTATCGTTAGGTGTATATAAAGTATTAACTTTTGTCGTAATATCATTATCATCAATATTTTGAGATTGATCTGTTCTTTCGTCAGAAGAACCAAATGATAATTTCCTAGAAACTAAAGATTCTTTTTTAATTATTTCAAATTCCTTTTCATTATCCTTAATATTCTCCTCATCAGTGTTGTCTCCTCGTATATTTTCAGATTTTTGGATTCCTTCCATATTTCCCACAATTTCCTCATTTTCTGGATGATCAAATTCTGCAGCTGCAGTAAGATGCTCGGGTGTTGCATTTAAAGAACTATCAGGTGGGGCGTGTGGAAAATAAATCGCAGAAGAAACAGGCTCGAGTATTGGTAAAGATGTAGATAATTTATTAGAAAATTCAGGACTTTTCAATTGAGTTGCCTTTGGTATTTCAATTGGATGAGATGGTGATGATTTTTTATTAGATTCTCCTGTGTTTAATAATATATTTGGTGATATTTGGGAGGTCGTTGGCTCACTAGTAATCGGAGAAATTGCTAATTCATCGAGTAATGAATTTCTTTTTATTTTTGGTGTTGTTTTAGACAAATCTAATTTCGGATTAAAACTAACTTCTTTCTTTTTAAATAATGTACAAGGATTTTCAAGTTCAATATCAATTTGTGCACATTCAGCTATTGAATCTTGAGTTTGATTATTTTCTTTTGAATTGTTTATTATACCATGGGGTAGTTCTTTATTTGAAGCAGACTGTTCAGTTATTGACCCTCGAAATAAACGCAATGATTTGGCTGCTTTACGACCAGCCATATTGTTCACTAGTTTTGTAGTAATTTTCTGTGGTGATGTATTATCATGGTCTTTGGGTTCCTTGGTTTCTTGCGAGTCGATATTTGTATCAGTGATAGAGTTTAAGTTTGGTTCTTGAATGACATTTTTATTAGTTTGATCAATCATAATAAGTTATTATATTGTCGTTTTTTTCTTTTCTCTCCTTTTCTTTTTATCTGTTTCTTTTTTATTGATTTTAATGTAAATTGAAAAGATTGTATTTCTAATTAATTAATTCTAAAGATAGGATAAAGAATGAAAGATTTTTAATGTTATTTGTTTATTGAAAATTGAAGTTAATCTCTAACTTAAAATTGTCGTTAAAAGGCTATTCTGTACAGAAAAGAAAAATAATAACAAACTGGATCTTCAACAGAGAGAAAAAAAGGTATAAATAAAGAAAATTATATAAACAATTGGCAAGCAAAATGTTTAATAAGTAAAGTAAATGTTATTCTTATTCAATCCAAGAAACCAATATTGCTAAGGAGAAGAGTATAGAAAAATAAATTGCAAAATAAAAGAGAAATAAAGCTTAAAAGGTGATAATAAAATATTTTAATAAAATAAAACTAAAAAAAAAAAATACGATGATGATGAGGCTACATAAAGAAAAGTAAAGTTTTTTTTTTTTTTTTTTTTTTTTCTCGCTATACAAAATGTAATTATGTCATCGATATAAACCACGTGGAAGATATTTGGTTGGGTCGATCGACCACAAAAATGATTTATTACTGTTTTTTTACTTGTTAATTAATAATCTTCTATTATATTAGTTACAAACATTTACAATATTTGATCGGCAATGTGATGTCAGGTATAGTTATCAACAACATTTTGAAACAAATCAGAATATTTAATTAATTCATTAATTAAAAAAAGAAGGAGAAGCAAACAAAAAGTAAAGTTGAAAATTTGTCCAAAACAATATTACAAAACCTAAAAGCATAAATTATTATTATTATTATACTTCATGCTTTTATAATTTAATAAATAGATATTTGGTCACGTGCCAATCCTACCTTTTAATTATCACTAATTTTCAAAACTCAAGATTTGGTCGGATGGTCTAGTTGGTTATGGCATATGCTTAACACGCATAACGTCCCCAGTTCGATCCTGGGTTCGATCAAATTTTACAACACTTAATGCTTTGGTGGCCCAGCTGGTTAAGGCGTCAGTCTCATAATCTGAAGATCGCGAGTTCGAATCTCGCCTAGAGCATTATATTTTTATGTTTTTGTTATATTTGCCCCGTTTTAGAAATAATGCATTTCATTTAGTTTTATCAGTTCCTTTTTTTCCTTTATTTCTTTGCTTACTTTTCCTTTATTATTAAATTTTACTTTGCTTTTACTCTTTACGTTTAGTTATTTTTTTCCAACAATATCTTTGCTGTAGCCAAGTTCTTAACTTAAAAAAAAAATGAAACTCTTCGGTTATTTATGTAGCACTTTTTTACTTTCAACCTCAATTTGCTACGGTAGTAGTATTATAATTCAGTCAAACATTGGCAATTCAACAAATAATAACATACATGCTAAGTGTTTTGAGCCTGAATATAATATTCTTTCTGCCAGTGATCTTAGTGCTATATCTGACTGTAGTATTATTACTGGTAGCATTCATATCAAAGGTTTTGATTCAGATATTTTAAACTTTGGTTTAATTAAAGAAGTTAAGGGAGATTTTACCATCACAAATGTTAGCTCCTTAATTAGAATTGATGCTCTCTATTTAAATACTGTTGGCGGAACATTCCAACTAAATACTTTGACTTCTTTGACATCTATTTCACTTCCAAGTTTAGAAAATGTTAACATAATGAAATGGCAGGTTTTACCAATTTTAACCTTTGTTAATTTTGATGCTGGAATTAAAAATATAAATTCTGTAATTATGTCAGACACTTCTTTGACTGGATTTGGAGGATTTAATGTTGAGACTTTAAGAACTTTGAGTATTAACAATAATCGATTTTTAGAAAGAATTGAATCAACTGTTTCTGAAGTCACAGATGAAGTTTTAATTGCTGCAAACTCTAGAAATATTCGAGTTTCGTTGCCAAATTTAAAGTGGGTAAAAACAATGACAATTAAAGATACTGAAACAATAAATCTTGATAGTTTACAAGTTGTTGAAAAAAGTCTTGATTTTAGTAATAATAAATTTTCTTCATTAAATTTACCAAAGTTAAGATCAACAGGAACTACTTTAAGTATTATTAATAATAGATATTTGGGGGATATAAACTTTGATAGTTTAAAAGAAGTTGGTGGTGGATTGATGATTATTGATAACGAAATGGTGAGAAAATTAGATTTTTTCCCATCATTGATATCAGTTGGTGGTGCTGTTGAGTTCCATGGTGATATAACTTCAAATCATTTTGAAGATTTAAAAATTATCAAAGGTAGTGCAATTCTCAAATCATCATCAGAATTGTTTGATTGTAGTGATTGGATGAAAAATGAGGTTGGTAGAGTTGTCAGGGGAGGTAAAGTAGAATGCGGTTCGGGTAAATCAACATCAACAGAAGTTATGCTTGTTGATGAATCTGGTGAAAGCGTTCAGGGTGAAGCAGGTGTTAATGATAACAATAAAAATAGTTCCCCAAAAGAAATTGCTTTGAAACAAAAGAGTGGGGCAAACACTAATAAAAAAATTTCACAAAATACAATAAGTTTTATATTCTTTTACTTAGTTTGTATCTTTTTACAGTTTGTATAAGGATAACTGAAAGGTTTCACAAATTAGCCACCAATTTTAATAATAGGAGCACAAATACATGAAATCACGTGACTGCAAGACGATTTCCGCGTAATTAAATTTATTATCCTCCGAAAATAGATATAATCGATAATGAAGAACGTATTGAATAAGTTCCGTTTCTCTTTCATTTATTGATTGATTTATCCATCCCGGTCAACCAATAGGAATCTTATCAACTTACTTTTAACTAGATATGAATGAGGGGGCAGATAATGGTGACAAAAGGGCACAATTGAAGATCAACCCGGTGAAAACAGTTAATGATTCACTTTTGTCTGATATTTTTCCAGCGGAGGAGGGAGAAGTGGGAATAAAACATGTTTTGCTCACGACAAATTCAAAAAAGAGGAAATTATCTAATGCAAAAGCGAAGAGGCAAGAAGAAAATAATAAGGCTACTCCTAGTGATCTCAAGCCACGAAGGAAACGTAGGATATTATCTTGTGATGAATGTCGGAAACTGAAAACCAAATGTGTATACGATGATGCTTCGTCTTCTTGTGCAAGATGTAAAAGACTCCAAATGGAATGTAGTTTGTTGTATAGGGGTTTGGGCTCAGAAAATACAATGCAATCGGAAAATATAAGAGAAACTGAAGTTTTGCCTGGTGGTATAAAGTTGAAAAACATTCATGTGCAAAATAATGATCCATATGCAAATGGGAAATTTCCTTTTACAGTTTATAACGATCTTCAAGGACAGCTTTTTAACATTGTCAATTCTATTGAAACATTAAATGAAAAATTAAATTCCATGATGGAAATGCAACAGAATAATGCGGTACAAAACATGCATTTTCAGCAACAATTAGAGAAATTACAACTAAAGCCCGAACAGGAAGGGAATCAGAAAAGGAGACCACCGTCACACGATGGCTCATATATAAGTAACACAGAAGCTTCCACACCAACCATTTCTAATTTTGTCGATCTTGCCGCAAAAATACCATTACGTGAGGATTTGACTGCACCATTGAATCTTATTGATAAAATCCAGGCCACGTTGTTACAGAATCCATCGGGTAATGCTGCTAAAAGTGACTTTGTCCAGGCAACTGAAAAGTTTGTTGAATTTTATTTAAAAAATGAACTTCTTTGTTTGCAATTATCAAAAGAATTCCTTGAAATATCCCATTTTTATATTATCCCAGGTGGAATTAGTGGAATTGATAGAGATTACGTTTTGGAGCATCCATTTATCTCATGCGTGTTTGTTCTGATTGCAATGATGGTGTCCAAGGAATATAAAAATACAGAAATGCAAAAGGAAGTTCATTATTTGTTAAAAAATATTGTGGCTAGTATAAACGAAAAAGATCCGTTATCAGATCATGATATTGAGTCCATTCTTTATGTTTGTATGTATGCGATTGGTGATTATAATAAATGGATATTAAGTGCCTCTGGGCTAATGCACTATTTTGAATCTATTGACACTCGAGGTATCATTGAGCGTGTTGTTAATGATAATGTTTATTTAGATGATGACTTGTTTCATTTACGTATATTGAATGCGCTATCTGCATGTCATTTACAAACGGCAATTGGAATGGGAAGGTCCATTATGATTGATGATACGTGGTGGAAAGTGCATCGCTTGACTGTCATTTTCCCTAATGCTACCGTTGGTGATGCAATTCAAGTTGCTCAATTAGATCTTTTTAAGATGCTAGTGAGGAATCTTAAAAATGTAGACTATTTCTACAAGTTTAAGTATTTTGATGCAATGAATAGCGGTGAATATATATTCACACCATCTGATTTAAAAGATTGGAGAAAGAAGTGGGATCGAATAATTTCCAAAGATGTATCAAAGATAAGTTCATATTCATATTATTTTGCGTACATTTTATTAGCACGAAAGTTTATTGATTTATTTTCAAATTCAAATAAAGATAGATTGGCAATTGCGTTTAATACTGCATCTCATTACTCATTTGAGCTTTTGAAAAATTTTCTTGATTCAAAGGCAGATTTTATAAAGGGTATACCGTCATTTCAATTAAACCAAGTTGTTTATGCATGTTTTACCTTATTTGAATATTTGGGATTTATGATTGTTGATGAAAGGAAGAGAACATTAAGTATAATTTCCAAAACATATTGGCATTTAAATATGATGGGTCAGGAATTGAATGATGCTACTGGAATGATCGCCCAAATTGTGAAAAAATTAGTTGAAATGGCAAATAAAAATCAAGTATTAAATATTACTACAATTCCAGATAAAGGATTTATTGGTACTGGATCAATTACACGTACCAGCATGTATAAAAATAGGAAAAACAGTCAACAGCAAAAGAAACTTTCACGTGAAGATTTACCAATGTTTATGGGAAATGACATTTCAACACATTCGAGTCCTCAGTCCTTAGTGAATGTGGAGAATTCTCCACAAGTTCGGAAACGAATCACTATTGAAGACATACCAATGGGTGTGAGAGCTCTTAACGATAGCCATTCTGCACTTGTGGACCATAAAAGTGATCAATATCAATTGAGAATAAAGAGTTGGCCTACTGCTCAAACAAGTAAGATTAGAACGACAGGACTTGATTATGGAACTAATACTTCTACGAAAAACAATAATCCTGGTTTTAATACTGCCGATAAAAACAGCAATAATGATGGTAACAACAACAACTACGAATTACCAGGTTTTATGGATATGTTAGCCAATGGCTCTGAGAATATGGGTAACATAGAAAACATCGGAACGTCGCATTTCCAGATGCCTGACTTATCGAACTTCAATAATTTCGACGAGTTCTTCAAAGATTTGTTTAGCGATTTTGCAAGCTGAAAGGATGCCCTTATATTGTGTATAATGTAAAAATAGAAACAAAACGAAAACAAACGCGCTGACGTAACTAAAACTTGACAGTTTTCCACACTCTTATCCCCGCTCAGGCGTATATCCCTGTGGATTCCGATTTCAACCCTTCCCATAAAGTTTTCTTTGGGGGAGATCAATCGCCTTGCTTGATTTTGTTACAAATTCTGATTTTGACGGACTGACTGAATATCCGGGGGTGGCTGCGTAATCAAACAGTGGAACTATAACATTGCAATTTAAAGATTGATATTCATTCATAGTTTGTAACTATACATTTTACGTTAACGTGTAATTTTGATCCAAGATCGATTCTACATTTCTTTGCATGACTTTCAGCATCAGTCAGCTATAATTTTTCAATTGAGCATCATAGATTTTTCAAGATAAAAAGGGGAAAATTTTATTAATATCATTATATATATATACCATTCAGCATTTTACAGCATTTGTTTCAATCATTCTACTAATTAATTAATTAATTAATTATTGTTTTATTTGTTTAATTTGAACCCGGAATTTTTTCTTCTAGGTTTTATCATTTATTATTATTTCTGAATTTATTCGCATATACACATTTGTTCACACACTAATTTCATTTATTCATTCCTCAACTGATTCTAGGCATTTTTTTTTTAAAGATAATTACTGTTATGTCTCCAATAAATAATTTTCACTCTTCAAATATTAGACGAACACCATATACTCCGGCACTAAATACCTCGCTACTGTCACATAATTCTGCTGGACATTCTGTTTCAACTGCTGCATTAATGGATGTCTTTTCGACACCCGTTCAACATTCCCACATTTCCAAATTGTCAAGTTTGCAACCTTCGTTAAATGCTATTTCACCTTCGAAGCTCAAGAATGAATCTTCCATAAATTTCAGTTCAAAACCCAAACTTGACCCTGGATTTGTAAGCTCCTCAGATTCAAGGGGAATGGCCAGAGCATCTTCTACAAGTTTGAATTCTCATTTGAATTATACCCCGACTCACAATAAAATCAGCATGGTGAATAACCGGTTGAATACTAAACTTGACAATCAGAATACTATTCACATTACTAATAGCGATAATAATCCAGAAAATTATCATTCAAGATATTTTGGCGATGTAACAGATAATCATCAATCTGAAACATTTGATCAATCAAATTATATGTTAAATACTCCCGAAAGAGCATTGCTCTCTCTACCAAATTCAATTCAATTACAACACAGTTATTTACCTCAAGTTAAACCTATAAATCAATACTTGAATTTCGAAACTGTACCATCTACAATTAATTCCCATGTTCATTCCCTTTCATTGGATACTATAACATCTTCTCATTCGCATAAATCTTTGGCCAATGATACTTGGTTTAGTACTTATAATCACAGACATACACTTTCAAATACATCCCCTATAAGTACTCCACCTGGTGATGATTCTAGTATAATGGAAATTGCAAGAGAACACGCAGAGTCTTCAATTGAAGATTTAGTTTCTCAAATAAAAGAAACTGAAAAAATATTGTCATTATCTAATGAAAAAAATCCAAAAGAAAATAGAAATTTTAAAAATCAAAAGAAAAAGCATCAGCAACTATTCGCATTAGTTTCATTAATTAAAACAGTTAGAATTTCTGAAAATGCCGTTTGTCCAAGAAATATTGTCTATTCAAAATATGTAGCCATGTGTAAAAAATTTGGTCTCACTCCAGTATGCAATGCCGCTTTTGGTAAATTTGTGAAAGTGTTCTATCCTGAAATTAAAACCAGAAGATTAGGTATTAGAGGCTCAAGTAGATATAACTATTGTGGTATTGAGCTGATTGATGAGAAACCATCAGATCTTGATAAATATGATAATGTTTTGAATTTTTCATCAAAGGAAAATAATATTTTAAATGATGTCGTCGATGAAGATAAAGATAAAAATAAAGATGAAGAAGAGAAGTTATCCAATAAAAATATTCATCATGTTGAAAAGCTTCCCAACAAATTAGCATTTGAAAAAACTCTTTTTACAAGTTTAGATAGTAGTATTGAATTTGTTCCTGATTTTTATGAAAATATTGATGTAAATTTAAAGGATTCTCACAAGATAATTTTAGATAATTATTGTGATTATTTACTTCAACTTTATCATTATTGGAGATATTTAAAAGTTGAATCCCTCTTTAAAGAAATAGATGAGTTTACTTTTCAAAAGAATTTGAGCCCTGAATATTTTACTGTTTATAAAATGGAATACAAAGAATTAGCACCTTTGATTGCATCATGTGATTTAGAAATTTATAAATCATCTGCTAAATTGGTATCAAAAATTATCTTTCAGTATGTTCCAGAAAATGTATATATTGCATTATGCGATTTTGAGAATTGCTTTATTGATCATATTAAGAATATGAAAGTCAAACCATATATTATTGAGGAAAAAATGGGATATGCTTTACAATTTAAGAGTATTATTTCAGTGTTGAGGAAAGTTGTATCTTTATCATCGAGCGTTTCTAAATTACTTTGTAAAAGGGACAACCTTGAAACTTTTTACAAAGAATGGAAAGAAATGAATACTCATCAAATTATAGAAAATCATTTTTTAATCCCTGATGATATGAAACCACAAATTATAAGAATTTTCACACAATATTTGGGTAATGTTTTCCAATCATTAGGATTAAGGGATGATTCTACATGGGAAGATGATTCTATTATTTGTAGGGATTTGATTATTAGGAAATTATCATTATCATTTGCAACTATACCACTTGAGTTTCCTAATGTTGAACCTGCTGTATTATTGCTTTATTTTGATTCGATTGGTTCTACAATTCTGAGGGAATTGACATTGGAATCGATGACATCAAATTTTTCAATCTGGTGGACTTTGATCAGTTGGAGTAACGAGTATATGTCTTTAATGGCAATGCTAGGAGGTTTTCTTGGGTGATATTATTTTATGAGGAAAAGATAGAAAAAGATCAATTTATATAGCATTTCTAAATTATTCGATATAAAAATAGCATTAATAAAATAATCCTCAGGGACTCAAAAAAAAGGGGGGAGGGTGATGAGTGTATCCAAATCATACGCATGAACCAGGGTTCAAGTTAGTGGTGTAGGATTTATATTACTGTGTGCCTTTCCATACATTTCTGTACCATTAGCCTGTATCTAAGGCAATCAGCCTACCTATATTCCGAATACGGTATGAACAGCCCAGATTGTCTCGCTAGCTCCGTGGAAACATGCCACGAATTTTATTTCCGCGCGCAAAGTTTTCTTCCATTTTCAGTTTCCAAGAGAGAGCACACAAACCGTATATGCCACGGCAGATTTTGTAACAACACAAGGAATTTGTCAGACTTCACACTGTTGACTGGTTGTTCCTCCTGTTTGGTGACATACGTACATAGATATCCAGTTATATATACCAGTGGGTATAGAAGTCTGCATTATCTTGTCTTAGCTCCTTTGGTATAAAAAAGAACCCAATACTATCTTTAATTTTTGTTATTTTTTTTTCTTTTTCTTTCTTCGGGTTTAATGGATCAATGCTTATCTCCAAGTTATGCTTTACATTCCACTTGTAAAACGACATCCACCTTCAAATCTCATTTTAATAAAAGATGATTTGACCAGCGAGTCTTCTTCGGCGGTCAATGCCAATTCTCAAGAATCCGTTTCAAGTTCGGAAGTTGCGATTACACCAACTACTACAGACTTTTCGTTAAATATCTTAGGAAATACTGCAACTGCCACTTCAAGTGCAATCTCATCATCTATTACGTCTACAATCGATGAAACTCTCTATCCAGCCATACAAATAGCAACGTCGACAACATCACCATCAACTACGATATCTTCAACTTCCGATGACGATCAAGTTACTGTCGTTTATACACAAGTTACTGCCGATGGTACCAAGACACCATCTATTCAATTGATCATCCCTACTATTACGACAAATACATTGCCTACTGGTTATTCACTCGTTGGTGGATCAAATAGTACATCCACTACACTTAATAATAGTTCTGCATCTTTGTCATTATATTATAATTCTTATTCATTTTTGAGCAGTAAGTCTTCAATTTTCACTAAACCTGTAGGAATTTCTTCATCTGTTTTCAAATCAACACTCATATTACCATCATCAATGCCAGTTTCTACATATGCAGATCCAGGGATATCATCGACCAGATCAAAGACAATTTCAAGCTCTAAAAGCCCTTCGATAGCATTTGGTTTAACAACAGGAACATCAACGTTCTCTTCATTTTCTTCTTCCTCTATTTCATCTCAGCATTTGAAAAGTACTACTACCGTCACAGAATATTTAGAACAACTGACGTATACACAAGTATATGTTGTCACTGGTTCATGGACCACTATTACCACGTCACTCTGCGCAACAACAAGTTTTTACATAGATTCATTAAGTTCAACATATTCAATTTCACCCCCTGCAATTACGACCGATTTTGCTGCTCTGAAAACAAGGCATGATTTTGATTTTATCTTTAAAAAGAAATTAAGCGGAGGGGCAATTGCTGGTATTTCGATTGGCTCAACATTTGGATTTTTCTTTTTAATACTGTTTTTCTGGTTTTTCTTAAGGCGAAAAAGGAAGAATATTACCTTAGGAAATATATTTACAAATCACTTTACCAAAGATACAGAACTTGCCAATTATGATGGATATTCATCCACATATGTTCGAGATTTAGATTCACATGGAGATAACGACCATGCTGATGATGATTATGGTGCAAAACAAAGTAATAATAATAATCTAAATGATATTAATCAAGTTATAAATAGTGCGAATCTACAGATTTGTACGCCCGAAAATTATACACCAAGTAATTTTGAACTCCAATCACCACCAGTTCCTAATAGATCAAATAAACCAATTATTTTTGAATCTTCACCATCTCCAGTCGACGATAATCCGAACGATTTTGATATGAGTTTATTTGATATGAAGAGCACTCTAAATGCAATAAATGCATCTACTGAAGTAAACCAACATTTAATGCCACCGATTCCTCCAGCAAGGAAAAGTAAGAGCTCAAACAGAATTGATAAAATGAATTATACGGTTGATAAAGCTACACCATCACCTACTTTATTGATTGATAGAACAATGAGCGTTCTTTATGAATCACCAAATGAACAATGCATATGGGATGAATTTGATGGTGCAAAAGATGCAGGTGCTATGGTAGATATTCCATCACCAATTGACTCACTTTTCAATTCATTTGATTTTGAAAATTTCGATGATAAATCAAACCATAAATTACATTATGCTCAACAATTAAATTCTTTCGCTGAAAATGACGATAGTTTCAGAGATAGTATATTGAGACACAGTAGGGTCAGATCTGGAAGTGGTGCTAAGAGATATGAATACTTAGCCAATAATGTTGAGACTTTTAAAAACGAATTACAAAAGGATAGAATATCATCACTACAGTCTGGGACCTCTGATACATATGATATTAGCTATGCAGCCACAAATAATGCTACTGGCGGTACAGAACGTCGGTCTGCCCCTCCTCCTATCCCTAAACCACGAAAGAACAAAATTGACCTTTGATAATAACATTATTATTGTATTTTTCATTTCACATTTCACATTTCACATTTTTTTCATTTTATTTCATTTCAATTCACAATACTGTTTTACTATTTTTTATTTTATTTTATTTTATTTTATGTTATTTTGAAATGACATGTTATTTTAACTGTTACTGTTATTTTAACTGTTACTGTTATTGCTATTGTCGTTATTGTCATACTTCGGAATTCGCCGGTATTTTATAGATTTATTTAACTATTTAAAGTTTCAAAAAAAAAAAGAAGTAAAAACATTGTTTCCATCAAAAAAAGCTTGTAAAATTTGTAATGATATTGAAACCAAAGGAAAATGAACACATACATGGAAGAAATAAAATAATATTTAAAGAAAAAGAAAAAGAAAAGGAAAAAAAAGTTGCAATCTAGTAAACAAGAGTGAAAGCAATAAAAATGAAATAAAAAGCCACAAGAGATAAAACCAAACCAAACCAAACCAAACCAAACCTAATTAGAAGAAAACCGAAAAAAATATATCTCCCCAAAATTAAACACCTATGAAACCCACCAGCAGGTTTTGTCAACTTGAAATTTTATATGTCTTTAACAAATTTTTTTCAATAACATATTTATTAACTTTATACCTTTCAGTTGGTTCAATACTGGTAATATACTTCCAACCAAGCACTTTATCACACTGGACACAGTAAATAGACTTAACTCCGTATTGTCCGGTTCTCATATGTTTAAGAACTTCCTTGTTATCTTCACGAACATTCAAAACATCTTTTACAAAATATGCTTCTCCTTTATTACCCCAAAAATCCTTTGATATTATAAGAGATGAAATGCAAATATCCGAATAACAGGATTGACATCTGTAGATCATTACATTTGATTGTGATTTAGTTTTATCTTTAAATGGGAAAGGTGGCGTAAGACTATAATTTCTTCCACTCGAAGAAAATGCAAGCGAGTGGTTATTATAATCATCATCCCCATCCTCATCCCCATCGTCATCATCATCGTCATCATCATCCTCATCATGATCATCGTCGTTATCGTTTTCTGCCTCTTGTTCTCCTTGATAATCGTCATCATCCTCTTCTTCGTCTTCGAAAGTAGTTGTAAGTTCGTTATGCTCGTGAGCTTCAGAAGCTTGTCTTCCGAAAGATAACCGGTACTCTGAAGAAAAGTAATTATTGGAAGGAAGAAATGAATAATCAACATTACTCTCACTATCATTATCATCGTCATCGTCATCATTGTCATCATCATTATGGTCATCATTATTGCCATCAGCTCTATTTGTAGACTCCATATTTCCCAATTTATATTCATCATGGAAAACGCTGGAATAATTTAAAGTACCAGTTGAAGAAAATGAAGAAGCTCTAGTAAAATTACCCGAAAATTGAGATGAAAATGAAGGACGTGAACTTGCTCCATAAATTGAAGAAATTGAAGATCTAGTTCTACTACGCCTTTTAACTAAAAGTTCATTATTTTGAATATCAAAGGAATTTGATGCTGTATTTGATAAGTGGGTTTTCTTTGAGTGACAGAGATAGTCATCTTTTGATTTCTCTGAATGTTTATCGCCAGTCGAGTTAGCAACCTTTTCAATATCAAAATTATCAACACAAATTCTTCCCATTGTATTCAATCAAATAATTGTTAATGGTATCAAGGGGTATCAAAGAAGTTTTCAACAGTAATATGCTTATTTATTTATTAGTTTTAATTCTTAACTTCGTATAAAATAAAAATCAACCAAATTGATATGGATCAATTTGATGTCAAATAAGCTATTGTAGATAAGAAATAATTTTTCTGTAAATAATAAATAATAAATTTTGAACTTTGAGTGTTTTTCCTATAGTGGAAATAAACTGTTATTTCAAAAGGATCAGAGAAAAAAAGGGAGAAGAAGGTGATTGTAATAAAAGAAACAGACATAGAAACATGAATGAAATAAATAATAACTCTCTCATCCCCCCTCCTTTTGTGATAGCAAATAGTAAATTGCAGTAGATAACCGGCCGGTTAGCGGGAACCGGAAAAAGAAAAATAGTGGTGTACAGATGTTTAATAAATATTGTTTTATTGCATAATCGGCGCGACGATGGATTTTTTTATTTTTTTTTTTTCGAGTTGTTGAAGGGAAGAAAAAAAAAATGTTCATTTTTTATGAAATTAAAGATGTTTGAAGGTGAATTTTATTTTATTTTTACTTTTTTTTCAGTTGAAATATTGCATAGGTTGTATTTTATTTAATTCCTTAATTCCTTAATTGAATAGGTCTAATGATGATGTCGCTAGTTCGTTTATCAAATATTAGGTTATCTTTAACTTCCGCATCTTGGAGACCGAAGATCAACTCAAATATCACTCATCTTCAAAATTTTAACAGTAGCAATAGTTTGAGATCGCTTGCAACAACTACAAAACCAGTTGATTCGCTCTTTAGTGATCTGACATCTTCAGTTGAAAAGAATTCTAAACAGTTGAGCAGTAATACAGCTGCAGTTGATGATGCCGATACTGATGCAAGTATAATTCAATATGTTGAACCCGAAAATGATGAAAAATTACAAGAATTTTTAAATCCAAAACCATATTTGACAGTAAATTCACTTTTAACTCCATTAAAAAGAGATATTTATAATGCAAATGTTAAAAAGAATGGATTTTTTAAAAATATGGATTTAGTTAAGTTAAATGATGGTGCATCATACACATTAAATTTAACCCAAAAGGAAATTGAAGCACTTGAACCATCAGTTTATTTAAGATCATGGAGAATTAAATCTTCTATTAAAAAGACAAACATAGTACTTAGAGCTTTAAAAAATTTACCACTAAAGAAAGCAATTACTCAACTTCATTTTATGGAAAAGAAAGTTTCAAGGGACTTAGTTGAAATGTTAGAAAGGGGTGTCAAAGATGCTGAAAAGATGAATTATGATGTAAACAAATTATATATTGCAGAATCTTGGGTTCATACCGATGGTCATTGGATGAAAAGAGTCGATTGTAAAGGTAGAGGTAGAGCGGGTGTTTTCACATTCAAATGGGTCAGTGTTAGATTTTTACTTAGAACTGAACAAACAAAGAAGAGATTAGAATTTATCGCAAAGGAGAGAGAATCAAATAGGAAGATTTCTTCACCTGTTTCTGATGGTAAAGTTAGAGGTAACGCACCAGGTTTCTACAGATGGTAAGTTAAATGAATAATTTATATTAGTTTGAAAGTATATTTATTTTGTACATAGTGTTAAGAATAATAAATAATTTTATTTATTTAATTAATATAAAAAAAATTATTTTTTTTCGATACAAATTAAATTAGGTAAATAAATAGTCGATGGATGGTAATTTCGTTTTCATCTATAAATGCATAATAAATCAATATTTTTAGTCCTCATAACCTTGGACTGGGACTCTAGCTCTGTTTGGAACTGGGTAACCATCTAATGGTAATTGTTCAGCATCTGCATATAAAAACTTTCTTCTTAATGGTGTACCTGCAAATAAAAACACTGGTCCAAGGAAAGCAATAAATCCTGAGAAGAAAAGATGTGGTTTATTGTGAGCTTGGTAACGTAACCATCTAACTGGTTCCTTAAAATAGATAGGATATGACATTTTGCCGTATGGGTGTTGTATAGTATGACCTTGATCAAACGTAGAACAATCAAAAGAAAAAAATTAAACATAATAGAACAATTCCACCCTTTTCCATGTCGTTCTCAGCAGCTTTTCATTTGCTCGCCTCAAACCCCTCATTTTTTTAGCCAAATTTATCTTGCGTGCGTCGATCGGCTGCAACATTAAATTTTCATCTTTTCAGATATATTGAATTTCAGCTGTATATTACTTTATGTGGAGCTATGATGACTTATAGTTGTATTTTAATAGACAAGTATATAACACTTTGTTGGTAATGCAGTCGTATCGAGAGAGACGTACAAAAAGTGATTATAAAAATCGGGGTAAATCGTACAGCAAAGATGACAATACTGGACGAGTTCACAAAGACACATACAGATCAAGAAGAAGTAATAGAGGAAATGAAGACAGAAATAAATCCAAGTCAAAATCAACTTCAAACTCAAAACCAGAACAAAAACAAAAACCAAAGCGTATACCAGTAGATTTAAAACCATCAGGAATATTGACAAAGTACTTGCATTTGTCAGATAAATCATCAATCAGTGCTAATGATGTAAAATCAAAATATACTCCACCAAAAGACGAAATTATTCCAACTCCAAATAACTGTCGATATCATTTATTCAAATATAATGAGAAAACGGATGAACAGATAGAAATTCCCCTACTAAATTATAAATCTTTTTTCATCTTTGGAAGAAATAAAGAAATTTCAGATATAGTCATTGACGACGATGAAGATGGTGATTTAGTCTCAAAACAACATGCAGTTTTGCAATTTAGAGATTTAAAGAATGATGGAATGGCTAGGCTATATTTATTAGATATGGGATCTACAAATGGATCATTTTTAAATGATGATAAAGTGGAATTACCTACAAGGAGATTCATAGAATTGAAAAATAACGATGTATTTAAACTCGGTGATTATGATAGTATTTTAGAATTTATGGTTATAGAGGATGGTGAATAAAAATAAAAATAGAATCTATAATGATATTGCTCTTATTTTATTATATTTGTGAAAGCTGATATTTAACACCTTCACTGAACACGTCAAGCCATACTTCCTTTACTGAATGAAGTGTTAAATTAGCACCCCCATTACTTGTGCTAATAACATTCATTGCAAATAGACTTAAAACACCTGATTTGCAGGGCTGATCAAAATATGCATTGACAAAGGAATTATCAGTATCTTTCAAATTGCCTAAATTGGAAACCAAAAGCGTACCAATCATTGAATTTTCTGATAATGATTTCCTGTGTTGCAAAAACATTTTTGAATCAACCCAGCTAACTAATCCTAAATCCCTTTGGGAATTTTTTAAACTTCCATGTATGTAATCATTAATATATTTGACGAAATCCCAATTAATTTGCCCATTAGAACACACTTTATCAACTGGTGGTAATTCTAAATTTAAGTCACCTAAGTAAAGACCAAAATCATCTTTAAATTCTTCATTTACATCATTTGCTTTTTCTTTTAATATTTTATTCCTAGAATTGACAGGAATTACAACAATTGTGTCCCTTTTTTCTCCAGTAATTCTAGCAATTGATAACAATGACACAACAACTAATAGTGACGTTAATTTAACATTATATTTCCTGCAGTCATCAATTAATTTCTGTAATTTGAATTGAGAAATATGAACCAGTTTACAATTATCATCATATTTTTTTTCAGTATGATCGTTTTTATATTCCTGAATATAGTTATATTCAACCATTTGATTTGATAATAATATAGTATTATAAGTCTTGGATTTTGCAATATCACCATCAATAAAATAATATTTTATTATGTTTGAAAAAGAGTTTGGTAAGCAAAATATCATTATAACATAAAGAATGTATAAAAAGGGTACAGAGTAATCAATCAAATCTGATGGTTTGGGTGTCAAATAAAAATTACTGTTAACTTTATTGATATCGAATAAAATTGAGTCGATGCCATGAAATTTTGATATGCATTCCGCTGGCTTGATTTTTAAAGCATGGGAGAAAACTTTATGAAAATTTAAACCTGAAGATCCATCAAACAATAAATGATCACTATAATAAATCAATGTGTGACTATTTAATAGTATCAACGACCATAATGGCTTTCCGGTTCCATAGTGAAAGTGCTTATTTTCCAACTGGTTGAATACATCTTGCACCGTTAGATTTTTATTGTTTATAACATCTAATACATCAGAAAGTCTATATGAATTCATAAATCCTAAAAGATATGGAAATTGAAAATAAAATGGATTCTTTTTCAGATATGCATTCATTGAAAGACTACTATGTTGTAAAACCATATGTGACAATGCATTGTAAATTGATTCAATTGTCAACTTATCAGTATATTCCACAGCAACTCGAAAATTTGAGTACATCTTTAGTTTATTTCTCCAAAAGTAGTATTTTTCAAATGGGGTAAAGTCCCTAGTCTGTGAAGAAATTATCATTTTATCAAGTAATGTGTTTCTTTATGGAAAAAATTTGCGCTTAGATATAAAAATCATGATGTGAAGATAAAGTGGGAGCAAAATTAAATGGTAAGGGGGAAAAAAAAGACAAAAAACTTGACGATGTAAACAACCTATAAAAATTTTATCTGACAATTTTTTTATTGTTTACATAATGTTTTATTTATATATCAACGTTTCTGTTGTAAGCCATAAACAAATGAAACAAAGAAACAAATGAATGATTAAAATCAGTTATTTATCAAATGAAAATGAATTCAGGAATATGTGTTGCACAGCCAATTTTCTAAACGTGGGCCAAATAATGTAATTTAAGCAGATTTTAAATTAGCTTTTGCACTCTGTCACATAAATAAACTAGTTGACAACTTTGTCCGTACCTTTCACCTTACCGGAACCAAGATCCATCTTTGCACTTTTGGATCCAAATTGTATTGCCCTCTTTGGTTCTTGAGCAACAAATTCGAGGCCCATTTTAGCTGCGACGCCTCTGAGTGCTTTCTTTCTCGTTATTTCACCATTATTTTCATTAAAATTCAGTTTGTAGTTCAGTGGTACATTACCCTTTGTTGTAGCCCATTCAACCAAATGTTCATCCAAAAATGGATATCTGGCCTCTTTGCTCCAACATGAAATTACTTTATCATCTCTTGTAAGATTTCTTTCCCATAATCTATCCAGATCACATTGTAATTCATCCCTCAATTCTTTATTCAATTCGTTTATGTCATAGGTATTAGTATCATTTACTGGTTTATTTTTCAGTTTTCTTTTTATTTGATTACTGATGCTCGTAAATATTCTCTCGTGACGTGTATATCCACCGAATAATTCATCGGCTCCTAATCCACTTAGTAAAACTTTGCAATCACTATTGACACCATCATGACCTCTACCACTTGTTGCAAAATAAAATGCAATAGCTATAGATAGATCCATTTCAGTGTTGTTAGGATATATTAAATTCATGACTCTAACTTTCGCATTGACATATTCTTCATATGGAACATTAATTTTAATAAGTCTAAAAAAAACACCATCAGTGTTGTTATATTTTTTATTTAATGCTTGACAATTTTGAATTGCAAGCATTCTGTCTGGTGTTTCGTCGTAACTAAGTTTAGCTCTAGGGTTACTAAACGATACATTTAGCAGATCGATTGTTGTCCCTGGTTCACATATTTCACCACATAAACCTGCAATTATCGTACAATCAATCCCTCCACTGAACAAAATTGCAAATTTTGAACTTGTTTTGTCCTTTTCTAGTGGAAAAATGGTAGATATACGCTTATTTAAAGATCTAAGTAACTCGCCGTGTAATTCATCAATCATAAGTTCTAAATGTTTATCGGAGTCTGTGCAAACGGTAGGGTTATTCAAAACCTTAAACTCACTCGGTAAAAACTCATTGCCTGAAAATGGTATTTTCGACAAAATTTTATCTTTTATATTATAACAATAAATTTTAGAGTTTTCACATTCAATAAAAGAATTTCTAGTTTCATGATCATCTGGAGGACAACTACTAACGTATAATTCATTACCGTCAGATTCTGAATAACACAATGATTTCCTACCTATCATATCTTTACCAAAATATACCTTTTTTTCAATCTTATCAAGTATAGTATATGCAAATTCACCGCAAATATGACCTATTGTTTTGATAACATTATTATCAAAATCATGGATCAACTTTTTATGTAAATATTCAACATCGTTCATTCTAGCCGTAATTTGATCATTATACAATTCACCATTGAACTGAATGACAAACCGCTCATCTATTAAGGGCTGTTCAGCCAGCGGTTGTCTTAGAGAAAGAACAGAAGAATATACCTCGGTGTTGGCATCTAGTATTTTGTAGTTTTCATAATCACCACCTCTTTCTCTAATTATCGGTACAAGAGATTGGAAAATTGCGTCGTTGCAATCCGCAGTTTCTTGAGAAAATCCAGCACTATCTTTATAATGAAATATTATACCACACATTTAACGATCTTCTATTGACAGTTTTCTTCAACATAATGCAATGCATGATCCTCCCTCCCCTATGTAATTGTTCAATAAAAAAAATTTGAATTTTTCATTTTTTTTTTCTTTTTCTTTCACATTTCGATGTGATCACGTGATACGCTTTAGATTAGTGTATTGGTCTATTTATAAATGTTACAAACGTACTATACAGGATTTGCTGCTAGAGCAAAAAGACGCTTTTCAAATTCATCTTTGTATCCATCAATCCATTCTTCATTGCAACATCTTAATGCCAAATTGGCACCATTTGCAGTGCTAATCATATTAACGCTAAAGATTTGAGTTGGCTGATCAAACCATGCATTGACAATATTGCTGTTTTCACTTGGAATCATTCCAAGATTAGAAATTTCAAAGGCATATTTTTCGTTCTTTTCATGAGTTTCAACAATATACTGTTTAATGTCAGTAAATCTGAGTAATCCGTAATCGACTGGTGCCGTCTTGAAATTATCATGAATGTATCCATTGACATATTTGACAAGATCCCAGTTAATATTACCATCAGGGCATAGTTTTGACATTGCAGGTAAATCAACAAATAAAACACCGACATATAGACCAAAAAGTGATGAAAAATTATTACATAATTTGTTTGCAGTCTCTTCTTGGATCAAAGGTCTCATATTAACGGGAACACCAACAACAATATCATTGTCCTTTCCTGTTATATACTTGGCACAACTTAAATTTCCTAACATTATAATAAGAGATGTCAACTTGATTTGATGTGCCCTTGCTACTTTAAGTAAAGAATTGAGTTGATTTTGGGTCAAGTGAATGATTCTACAAGTACTTTTTTCATTTGGAACCAATTTGCATTCCTTGTATGTAATTGTATCATAATTCATCATTTTTGAATATGGATTCCCATCAAGCCATCTTTTCAACCATTTACTGAAAGTTTCAGGCGTCAATGCTACTAAAAGTTTATAGAGAGTGAGACCAAACGATCCATTGTAATCAATAATTTGAGGTGGTGATGGGATTAACTGATATGAATCAAAATCAATCATTGATTTTTGAAACAGAATTGAATCCAAACCATGGTATGAATTCGACGTAATAGAAGGTGCTGAAATACACAGTTCCTTTGATAACTCAATATGAAAATTTTTACCTGATGTACCATCGTATATGATATGATCACAGTAAAACAAAATAAACTTTTTGTTGATAATTTGCAATTTCCATAAAGGTTTATTATTTCCATATGTAAAATAAGTATCATAAGTGGAATCTAAAATTTTTTCAGGATTTTCCAAATTTTCGTCTTCAATAAACTCTACAACATCGCCAAATTGAACCGTATCAACCAATACAAAATTAAAGCCAATTTTATTAGTATTTGTTGGCATCACATTTGTTGTCAATGCACTGTAACGGTATAGCATTCTAGTCAATGCATGATATAGGGCTTCTTGTGTAATATCATGTGAATATTCAACTAGAATTTTGTAGTTTGTGTAAGTTTTTAGCTGTGTTCTCCAAAAGCAATATTCCTCCGGAAATGAAATATCCCTTGACTCTCTGTTCATGTTTATGTCTATGTTTATACTAGCTACTACTCTATATGTAGATACAACTTACTCTGATGCTGTGGTATAGAAATGACCAACAGCCAGAAAATGTCAGACTTTTAGGCATGTTGATTCAGAAGAAAGCCCACAACAGACTCTGCGGAAATAACCAAACTGAGCGGCCGAAACGTGTGCCAAAACGTGTAGGGAAAGAGGCGCAGATGAGAGGAATTCAATTCTATTCCATTCTGGTTCTGGTTGAATGGTATCCTGAATATAACACCCATTTGGAATCTTAAACTGGTAAAGAGGATATTATAAATGGAAGGTTATCCCCCACTTTGAACAATAACCTCTGTATTACGAAAGATATCTTCTCAAGATATCGGCACAGGATCCAATGTTTTATATTTCTATATATGAGTCTATTGTCAAATCAATACGACAATATAGTTAATGTGCAAATTACAATAGGAATAGTGATCAATTATAATAAATCTATCTAACATTCTACGCTACCATATAACCGAATCTTTCAACATTGAGTCCCCGCTATATGTTTCAACAAAACGTCTAACGAATCTGAACCAACAATTTCAAAGAACTGACATATGAATGGTTTTCATGGTTGAGATACTTTCTACCCCTTGTACATAATAACCAGGCCCTTCTCTCTCTCTCTCTCTCTCTCTCTCTCTCTCTCTCTCTCTCTTTCTCTCTTTCTCTCCTTGCCCCGATAAACCTTCAAAAACACTTATTCTCTACCTTTTGTTAGTATTAGTACCGCATAACTATTAATATCACCATTTACATAGTCTTACACATAGTATCATAATTCCACTACATAGTAATTGGGTAAACAAATTACTGTAGAAAACAGCCTTTTGTTGGATATGTTTGATGTATATACTGCAAATAATATCTATTAACGTAATCTTAGGATTTTCGCACTGTATGAAAGAAGGACGTTTACATAAGGGAATAGGATCGTGGTTGACCAGATAGGCACAGGCCATTTTCTTTGTTCTGCTTTTCTATTTATTTGTTTGTTTTGAAAAAGTAACTATACTTTGGAATATATAAAATAAATAGGAATGTCCTCTGGAAAGAAGTTGTTATTGATGGGCCGTTCAGGGTCCGGTAAATCATCAATGAGATCTATTATCTTTTCGAACTATTCAGCATTTGATACAAGAAGGTTAGGTGCAACTATTGATGTTGAACATTCAAATCTAAGATTCTTGAATAATATGACATTGAACTTGTGGGATTGTGGTGGACAGGATGTATTTATGGACAATTTTTTAAATAATACGAATGATAATAACAACAATAATATTTTTAAAAAATGTGAAGTTTTGATCCATGTTTTCGATGTGGAGAGTAAGGAAGTTGCAAAAGACATAAATACCTTCAAAAGGGTTTTAGAAAATTTAAGTAAATTTTCACCAAATGTTAAGATATTTATTTTAATTCATAAAATTGACTTGGTTCAATCTAATAAAAGACAAGAATTGTTTCAATTGATGTATAATAATTTGAAAAATATAGCATTCAATGAATATGGTTTTAAAATAACAGGATTTGCAACTTCTATTTGGGATGAAAGTTTATACAAGGCATGGTCTTCAATTGTCTGTTCTTTAATTCCAAATGTTGAAATCTACGAACAACATTTAGCTGAATTTAATGAAATTATTGATGCGAGAGAGATTATTCTATTTGAGAAGACAACATTCTTGGTGATATCATCAATAGATCGGTCTAAAAGCAGTTCAAGTAATAATACTTTGAGTCCGACAAATAACTTAGATCCTAAACGGTTTGAAAAAATTTCCAACATAGTGAAAACTTACAAACAGAGTGTTAATAAAATTAGATCAAATTTTAAAAATTTAATTTTACATGGTAAAAATTCATCAATTTATTTGGACATTTTGACTTCAAATATTTACATCATGGTTATAATGGATAATAATATAGGAAAAGGTGAAAACTATGAAGTTCATAATGAAAATTTGGTTTTAGAAGATATTAAAATTGCAAGAGATTTATTTGAGAAAATCTAATAGGAAGTTTCATTCTACTTACATTTGATTTTATCTTAGGATAGTTTATAAATGTCTTTTAAAGTACGATAAATAAATGTGTGTGTGTATATATATATAGTCATTTTAATGGGTGGTACAAAACTCCAGAATAATATTGAATCACATTATACTACTTATAAAGCTACCCCTGTTTGAAATGTGGCGTTCTAACTTATTGTTTTGTCGAAAACTCATTAAAATGACTGTAATGTTCTTACTAACAAAAAAGTACAACTATAAGTAAAATTTCCTCTTGTCTTTTTCCAACTCCGTCTTGTATTCCCATTCAATATCTTGTCTAATACCCTTTTGAATTCTTCTTAACTTGAGGGTAAACTGTGGACCTAGTTCTTGTAAACCAACCTTCTCTTCATTCCTGAAAATATAACGATGCATTCTAAAAAATATAAAATCTCTTTGATTGTGTAATGTCACAACTTGTCTACCTTCAAATTCTGGCCTATGTGGGAACAACGATTGAAATAATCTAGCTACTGATTGACCTAATCTGGTTGTAAAATTATTTAATACCAATTCAGGGACATGGCCTGTTGGTTGACCATGACCTGTAATTTTTTTTCTTTCGATCAATGATGTAACACTAAAATAAAATGTTGGTCCTTCAGGTAAATGTACAAATGTTATACCATTAACCACTTTTTTATCTTCATTAACAACAATTAAATCTGTAAAATCTCGATTTGAGCAATATTCTGCCATATCCTTAATAGTATATTTCCTCTGTCTTTTCACAAATGATGCATTTGGTATTATTTCAACTAACATAGCTGCAAATTCATATGCTGGTCTTTTAGCGTTTGCATTTGTCGTAATTAAAACTTTTGGCTCTGCACCGTCTTTAAAATAACTATCAAAATTATCTTCACCTTCCATATCAACATTGACAGTTTCATCATACACTCTCTTCGAATCAATAGTATCAGGTACATTTTCTGCAAGCCTCTTCTCCTTTAATTCCGGATTTTCCCTTTCTTCACGAGCTCTAGATTGACGTTCTTTATGACGACTTTTATTATGTTCATGCTTCAATTGTGCATATAATTGTTGTCTCTTTTGTTTGTTCTTGATTCCTTTTAAAGTTTCGGAGTCAACAGGTCCCATTTTGTTCGTTTATCCTTTTGCAAGCTTTTATAATTCCTTTGCTTTCCTTTGCACTCTAATAAACACCTTTTTCTTCCCCGTATAAGCCAAAAATCATTTTACATCAAAATGAAAAAAAAATTTTTTTTTTTTTTTTCTCCTAAAAACTTTTTTTTTTTTTATCTTCCGCACTGCTGAAGAAAATTTAGAAACGATAATCAGTATTAAATACTATTTTTAACTCTAGAAAACTTTAGAAAACTTTATAAATATCTATAAATCACCAGACATCTTCTTGATATCTGTTATTAACCCTCAGTTGTTTCACCATGGTAGCAGCAATATCTTCGGTCACTCTTTTCTCAGATTGATAAATCTTCACCAAGGTTTGTTGAACACTTCTGGCCATATTTGCAGCATCACCACAAACGTAAAAAAATGCACCAGAATCTAATAATTCAACAACCTTTGAGGAGCTTTCAAAGAGCTTGTCTTGAACATAAACTTTCTTGTCGGTTTCTCTAGAAAATGCAGTAATCATCTTAAATTTGTCATCTAATTTTTTAGAATATTGAACCCATTCATCTTCATAAATAAAATCTTCACTTGCTTTCCTACAACCAAAAAAGAATAAAATTTCACCAATGTTGCTAACACCATTTTCAAATTGTTTCATTTTTTCTCTAATGAAACCTCTGAATGGTGCAGCACCTGTTCCAGGACCAATTAAAATAATAGGTGTTGCAGGATTTGATGGTAATTTAAATGTAGATCTTCTAATATGAATTGGCAATTTATTATAAAATTTACCTCTAGGTCCTTCTAAATCATAATTTTCAACTAATTTAGAACTATCTTCCTTATTTTGGTTGGTTTTGATATTTAATAATAAGTTGGTTGTAACACCTGTAACATAATTATCACAATTTAATGGTTTTTCTTGTTCAACAACAGCAGTTATATGAATTGTTTGCTTTTCCATAGAGGATGATGAAGAAATTGAGTAATAACGTGGTTGCAATTTACCTATTGATTCTACAATAAATGAAAATGGAATTGAGTCCCAAGTAACACCTCTACTGAGTAACTCTAAGCAATCTGCAATATTAAGATATTTCTCAGTAATTTTTTTATGAAAAATTTCCTTATCATCGGCAATTTCTAAAATTGCCTTTCTAGTTTCTTCATTAGGAACAAACTGTAAAACTGACTTCACAAATTGTCTTGAAACAGGACCAGAAATTTCTAAATAATGTCTGAAAACAGTATCATAAGTTGTTGGAGAAGGAAATGGTAAATGAGTAGTTGAATCTAAAGATTTTAAATTAATCACATTGTCCTTCTTCTCAGATAAATTTAAAATATTTAAAAATTTATTAACCTTTTCACTTGAATTCGATGGCCAAATGGCAACATGATCACCAGTTGAATATTTTAAATTTGTAGCTGATAGATCAAATTCTGCATGAATACAATGTCTATCGGATACTTTAAATAATTCTCTAGTATTTTTAATAGGAGCCAAGTATGGATGTGAATGATCAAATGGACCAAATTTTAATAAATTTATTTCATCATCTGTCTTTGCATTAATATAGTGAACATTTGGTTCACCTAATGAGACTAACGATGAGGAAGTACTCAAATCATTATCTTCAGTAACTTCGATTGCAGCTTCATATTTAACATCTTGTTCTTCTAAATTTAATTCACTCTTGATAATATCAAATAATGATTCCTTCCATGCAAGATAATCTTCATCCATTGTACCTTTACCATCATCACCTAAACCTAATTCACCGATTAAATTTGCACCTTTATTTGATAAATCTTCAACAGTTTTTTTACCAATTGCATTATACAGTTCATAAGTTGTATTTCCTAAACCAAAGCAAACATATTTGAAGCCAGATAAATCATCACATTCATTTTCAAGATATTCAAAAAATTCAACTGCATTATCAGTTGGTTCACCTTCACCATAAGTTGCCATGAAGAAAGCCGCAAGTTTAAAATCTGGAACTTCATCTTGAATTTTTTCTAAATTTTCAAATGAAACATCAGCCAAATCTGCTGCCATTGTAGGAACTTTGAATTTTGATTGGAATTCTTTGGCAAATTTCAATGCATAATCTTCGGCTGTACCTGTTTGTGAACCATAAAGGACAACTGCCTTTTTACCAGTTGATTTCATGGTCTCAACTAAATCATTTGCAGATGATGTACTAAAGCCATTTGAATTAGATTTGGAGCCTTGACCTTCAAGTCCCCATATTTTGCCCTTTGTAAAATATGCAACTAATGCAACTAAAATTGCTAAAAGAACTGATAAATCTAACGTATCCATGATGTGTATCTTTTATTATCTCGTTTTAGAAATTGTTACTTGTTTTTCTTTTGTTATGATTTGTTTTTGTTCCAAACAGAAAAAGTAAAATCTAAATAACTATTAAAGTTATCAAACAACTATATTATTTTCCCAGTTTTGGAGACAATTTCAAGCAGAACAAAGAATCTCTAAAGAAATGGACAAAACAAAAGATGCAAAATGCGATGGAAAACACTCTCAACGCCATACCGAAAAGGGATATCAAAAGAGGATTCCCTCGTACCGTGGAAAAATAAAATCGGCTCATTCCTCGGGTTTATCGTTATTATTAGTATAATTATTACCCTTTTAATAATTACTATATTATACCATTAAATATCAAAGTTAGAATACACACTGGCACTCAAATCGTCTAGTTCTTCTACATTATTCATTGAGTAAAGGACTCTGTTGTCAATACGTCGATTTGCAAGTTCATGGGTCTGCGGACTTAAAACCGCTAATATAAATGCCAATTTCCATCTATTCATATTATTAATATCTCCATTACTAGGATCAGAGTTCGCTTCCTTCTTGTTTTCTTGCTTCATGAATAAACTGTGACCAACATTTTCAAGTATCGTAGAAATACCAATTGTTACAAGTTTTTTGATTATATTGCGAATTTGATCACCTTCTAAATACCCCTTTAATTCTTGGTTCATCTTTTGTAGAGTCTCTGTATTGGATACATTGGAATTAAAGCTAGATAAGAATTCTATTGTATTAGTCTCTTGTAATAAATTAAATTCATTATTGCTATCTGGTAACACTAGTGCAACGATCGTTGGAATTGTAATGTCTTGATTTGCATCATCCTTAATCACATTATCATAAAGTTCATACTCAAATTGTTCTTGGAAAAGTTTATTGTCGATACTTTTCTGAACCTCAAATATTAAATTGCCAAATTCTTCTATATTTAATTCCTCTCTGAGATTTATCTCATTAAAGATATTTTCAACACTTTCATTTACAATATCTTTTACCTTGATCCACCCTTTATTTAAAAGCCACCATGTAAATGATAAAAATGCTTGCTCTGGCAAATCCTTATCAACCATTTCATTTTCCATTTCTAAATCAATCAATCTAATACCTTGGTTTTGGGATGCTAATTTAAGTGCAGTTTTCAAATAGGATTTTCTAGATATAATGTTCAATTGCAAATGTAATAATATTATCAATAAAGACTCACTATATATCAATGTTAAAAATCTAGTTAATGATTTTATTTTCAATTCTTGCCAGAGTTCAACTTTAGATTTATTCGGTTTGAAAATTGAATTACCTTCTTCATCTTGTGTCTGTTTATTGTCATTTCTAGTAGAAAGATCATCACTATTGAGTTCACTTTTCCCATCTGACACTAACAGACTTTTATTTTTCCTAAACAATTTCAATTCTTTTGTAACTTCTTCAACATCTAATTCTTTAAAAATTGGATCAACTAAAACTGGTAAAAATGACAAAAATGTCATATAGCAGTCCTTCTGCGTTTGTGAGAACCTCTTTTTGATTAAATCCCTTGTAGCATTCTCCTCTTTCAATTGCTCTTGAAACTCGTTAATTTTATTACGCACATAAATACTCAATAAATATGACACAGCTGCCACACCTGTCGTAATTAACAGTTTATTACGATGACGACGATACAGATCTCTAACAAACTGAAACATAGTTGTCAACTGATTGTATTCTATTCTACCTCTTCATCAATAAAGCCGTCAAAGGAATATATCCTGTATCTGGAGTCGCCGTTATCTTTTGGATACTTTGAAATTAAAAAGCTCGTCCCTTTGCGATGAAAATATACGGTGTACGGGTTTAATAATGTTTTGCTCTTCTCACATGTTTTCTTCATCTTATGTGTACATACATAAATACATCATAATGATCATACACAATAGTATCTAAACTACTATACAATTTTTTAAAAAAAAGGAAAATAAGAATTATTTAGAAACTTTTCCCTGCCTACTCCTTTTGTTGTCACCTGAAATATTACCTGATTTTTTATTCTTACTATTTTTCTTCTTTTCACTTCTAATAATCTTAGAAACCTCTTTAGTATCATCTATATTCTTCTGTTCTGCTTCTTTTTGTTTCTTATTATCATCTTCAAAATGAACTTTCGAAACGGCTGGTTCATGTAACTGCCTTTTGATAAAATTCTTGGAATCTTGAGTTTCCTTCTTTTGTTTCTCATCTTTCTTGATTAATTGGTCTTCGGCTTTCTTCACTCTGTCCATATACTCTTTCACTCGTTTAATCTCTTGCATTATAGGTGAATCATTGTTAAATTTAGATCCATTAAGTTTGAGACTTGTAAAGTATAACGATACTAGAATGTATGAATACAGATTCAATAGTTTCGCTTGAGAAAGCTCTGAATTAGCCTCATTGTGTTCCCTTTCGCCAATCCTTGCAATTTCTTCCAATGTTTCGTTAAGTGTCTCTTCTAAAATATTCTCCTGTAATTTCGATGAAACCGTCCCCACTAGTTCTTCTAAATTACCCAATAACTTTTTAACTACCGCTGTTTCCTCCATTGTTTTGACTCAATGTACTCAAAAGCGGAAACAAGAATAAAACCAGAAAAAGAAAACTAGTAGTGAAATACAAGTTCTTTGCTAACTTTCTAAAATGCAATATTTTTGTCACTTTGAATTTGGATTTGAAAAAAAAAATTAAAAAAAAAAAAAAATTTTAAAAAAAATTGAAAAAATAATTGGAAAAAACATAAAAAATATATGCCACCTGCCAGAATTGAACTAGCGACCTCTGCATTACAAGTGCAACGCTCTACCACTAAGCTAAGGAGGCTTACATAAAATTAAAAAATTAGCTTCTTTATCCCAGAAATTTCAATTTTATTAATTTTACACTACTAACAACAGCTTTTACTAAATGATTCATGGTTAGATCTTCAATTGCGACGGTTAAAAAAGCGCTAAAAGATGACACAGTGAAAAAAATTATTAAATTGTTTGTGTTGAGGTGATATGAGCTAATTTAGAAGCACGAAATCAACATGAAAAAAACACCTTGAAAGTTTTATAGACCAAAAAATGCTTAAATATTTATTAATCGAACGGAATTTCTTCTTTTACGTTTCTTTTCTATTTACAGTTACCTTTTACAGTTTAATGAAGAAAATGAAATATTTCTTAACAAAATGGAGATTGATCCTTGAATTGCCAGACTTTAACAGCTTGATTCTTCCATTTGCTCTACGAAGCATGTCGCTCTATACAAATGTATGTGTGATTATACAAGGGAGTATCGTCACCTCATTTATGCGTGATGTTAATTAACCACGGAAATACTTTGTGTTTACAAAATATTAACAGTGTAATCTATTCAATTCATTATCTCTGCTTTTTCAAAAGCATTAAGCCCGATGCTGTTAATGTCCCCAAATCATTCTTGCATCAAGAAAGAATCCATCACGTAATGAAATATTAGTTTCATTAAATTATCCTACAGAAATAGTTGCTGCTTGTTGTAGGCCACGTTTATTCCAGAAAACTTCAGAAGTATTCTGATTTAAACTTTCTCTAGCTCTTACGGTATTAATTTGTTTTCGAATCTCAACATCTGTTCCTGGTACTCTACATATTGGCTCAGTTTATGAAACAAAAGATTTAAACAATTCAACATTCAGAACACGATTTTTGAAATTCATCTTTGGTAAATCTCATTAATCCTTCCAACCAATATGAATGGATCAAAACAAACAGGTTGAAGATTCCAAAATTTAGGAATGACACCAAAAACATCATAATGTAATAGAATAATTTGACCAGACATATGTTGGTGGAATCTCCTTTTCTTGTCTTGTTTTCCTTATATACCTGGAGTTTCGCAATGTTATCTTGAGCATCAGATAAAAGCAATTGCACACGCTCAGCATAATCAGCGGCATTTTTTAAAAAACGGTTATTAGTAATATCAGAAGGTGCAATGTATTTGAAGGAATTCTTTTTTAATTTTAAAAGTTTATCGTTAGTCTAAAAACGATGCTTGAAGCCATAATAAAGAAAGGATACAATAAAAATCACGTAAAGAAACAGTGTCTTTGCATTCCCTTTCCTTCTTGATTCCGGACATAAATTAGAAAATTGAATCCTATCCTTCAAAAAAAAATGCCAACTTGCCTGTGCCTTCTACAAATCCTGTCTACTATGATTTCAACACCCCAATTTTTTTCTTCTGAAATACTCTTCAAGTGAAAATACAAAGCCAAAGTGAATTTGGTGACATTAAATTTTTTTTTACATGCTAACCTTAGTTCGTTTTAGCAGAGGTATGGTGCATAATTTAAAGAGATAAGATTGGCCTCTCATCATAGAAAATCGCAAATTAAAACATATTTATTACGATACGAGGCTTCTGGTGCCGCAGAAATTATATAAGCAAAAAGATTTATAGAATTTTATAAAAACGTAAACAGTAGAGTAAAAACAAGAGTACAAAATAATGAAATAATTATTTAACCCTGGTAATCAAAAATATAGAAAAAATGAAGATAAAAATAACCCTTTTTATCTTTTTCGAAGAATTGAATATAAAAACTAATGCTTTTCTGATTAAGGATTTTTTTCCTATGTTTTTAATAAATAATTTTGTAGCAAAAATTAGACTTTCTCCCCATTGTCTAATGAACCAACAACATCTGCTTTTTGATTCCCATTTGTAGCCGAATCCATCCCAGTCATATTCAGACCTGTATCAAAAAAGTCAATGACATCCACCTTATCCAATTCACTTTGTTTATCATTGTCGTTTTCCTTGCTCTCATTCTGTGGAGAGTTCTTATCATCTTTTTTTGTTAGATCCAGTTCTTTCTTGACAGGAATATCTTTTTCATCGTGATTTCTTTTCTTTTTAACACCTGCCTCACCATCAGTATTTTTTCGCTTCTTCAGAGATTTTGTAGGTACCACAGGTGACTTCAGTTTGAATTTCTTATGGTTTTTTTTAGTCACTATTTGCACAGTACAACTATCACTAGATGATCTTTTTAATGGGACAGATGATTGATTATTATGCATGTTCGTAAGAGAAATGGAATCAGGACTGGGAATCACACTAGTAGTCGTAGTATCAAATCCCAGTTGATTTGCAAAAGACCCCATACTTTTCGTAGTTTGAATACTAGCAACACTATTTTGATGTGACCTAACTCGAGCTGGTAACAGACCATTCTGTTGAGGGAATTGTGCTTGATTTGGTGACATTTGCCCTGAATATTGATTTAGATTCGGTTGTGGTATAGTTTGATTAGTCGGAATAGATTGAGGTGTCATAAAAAGTATTTGTTGATTTGTGGTTTCTTTATTTGGAAACTTTACGTCTTTTTGATTATAATTTCTTTCCATTTTTTCAGGTACCCCAGTTACAACCCCCATTCCATTAACTTCTGGTGGTATAGTTTGATTTCCATTATTATTTTTAGAATAAATTCCTCTCAATTTTTGATATGCTGTATTATTTACTTTATTGAATACCTCTAAAGCTTCCAATGGAGATTTCAGATTAGAATCCATATAAAAATGAATCAATGGCTTGGTAAGTGACATGACATCGCCAATTTGCATTAATCTCAATAAACCTTCTTGAATACCAAATTTATTAAGACCATTGATACATCTAAAATGAGATTTTACCTGATTACTAAGTGGTAATGAATTATTAATGGTTGAAAAATAGTTCAAATATTTTTCTAATGCAGCAAACTCCAAACCAAAAACATTATAGTCAGTAACAAGTTCCACTTTTTCAAACATTAAATTACTATCCATTTTTATTTTTAATGCTCCAAAATGATTACAATAAGATCCATCTTCAAATACACTTTTAAAAGAACAGTGATCAGTCGTAAGCATCGTACAACCATTTGGTAAAACTTCAACATCAATAAACTTTTGAGTTAATTCAAACATTTGGACATTTTCAAGATATTTATGATATAACATAGGAATTAAATTGTATGCAAACTTGAAATTTCGGTTATCGTTACCCAATCTCATAGAAATATCAATAGTTGCATCATTACAAAAAAACTCATTGACGATTTGACGCAGATATGGTAAACTAGGTTTTTCATGACGACATGTTAAAGCATCATTAAATTTTAAAAATCTAACAATAGTAATATTTGATAAATTTCTCTTAATTTCATCTTTTGGAGCTCCATTAAGATCCGAAGCCAATGGTCTCCCCTGTCCCTGTCCCGCAGCCGGACCATGTATTGGATAATATTCGGGATATTGTTGGTGTGGAATTTGTGGTGTTCTTTGTTTAAGGGAAGAATTTGAGTTCAGTGATTGATTAATTTGTGTATTAGATGGATATTGCTGGGCTTGATGCATTTGAGAAGAATTTTGTAATTGATAGGATGGTGGTTGAGTGATATTCTGATTTGGTAATGGAGCCTGGGAAGTAATATTAAAAGTTTGTTTAACAGGGGTATGAGAAATTGAATCTTGAAAGGGAGTTGTTACTTGTGAAGACTGAGAAGAAAATGGTTGTGGTTTTATCGACGTCTTTCTTTGAGAATTTTGGGATGGAATTGTTTGGTTTAAAAATTGTAAGTTTCTCATCGATTGTTGACCATCGGCTGGTGTTGTAATCATAGAAGTTGGTGATTGACCTTGTTCAACTAAATTATTATTTTTAAACATTTGTTGACTATTAAAGTTTGTCGAATTTACGATAAATGATTGATTTTTTGAGTTAATATGTTCCTGTTGAATTATATTAGGAGATAAAGATCCAGATATAGAATGAACCTTTTCATGCTCATCATTTTCATTTTTTTTCGATAAATTTGTTTGTATTGTACCATAAGTTGCTTGAAGTTGTTTTAACTGTGCCATTTGGCGTTGTGAAACATTTTCTCTATTACCCATTATTGCAGCAGCCACTTGCGGCGTGAGGGTACTAGATCTATTTGCAGTGTCATGTTGAGAAAGGACCCATCGATTTTGTTGTTGATTCATATTGCCCTGTTGTGAAGGCGATCCTGAAAAAGTTTCGGATCTTTCATTTGGACCAATATGTATATTATGAGGAATAAACTGTTGCGGTTCTTGTAGTGATGAATTTATTTGAGTTTTTTCTTCATTCCGTTGTTGCATATAATCTAGAGACTGTAATTTTCCCATCTGCTGTTGTAAATTTGACTGTGATACTTGTTGTATATATGGAGAAAATGGTCTATCTTTATTGATATCAAATTGAGATCCTATTAAATTGTTACCAAAAGAAGGTGCTCGATTTACATCTAAATGTGTCCTCGTGTTATCAGTATGAAACCCATCAAGTGTTAGCTGTTGTGGGATAATGAGTGGTTCATTGGCAGGTTGTATATTTGAAAAGGAGCCCATTTTATTCTAGAACGTCTTGAAAAAATAAAATAACTTTAATATTTAAAATAATGGTTCCCCTTGTATATATTGCTCGTAACACAAAATTTTGTTTATGAATGGAGGTAAAAAAAAAACAATATAAAACAAAATGTGCTGTAGTTGGTATTAGAAAAGCAAAAGTAAATAAAACAACAAAGGATAGTATGAAGACAGGATATATATTTTGAATTAATGTTCAATCACTATCGAAAATTGTGTTATTATACCAAAAAAAAAAAAAAAATGGAAAAAGACAAAAAGAAATAAACAGTAGTGTTCCCTGTAAGCCTAATCAGTCACCAATTTTAGTAAAGAGTGAAGCCAGTAGCAAACTGATAAATAAATGAAAAAGAAAAGAAGGTAAAAGAGTTCTTATCAAACTTAGAAACAATCAAAATCGAAAAACGGAGAAGAGAGAAAAACAATGCCACACTCAGAAAGCAAGTTATATTAAATTAAATTAAATTAAAATAAATTTTTTCCTTCTTTTTTCCTTCCGTGACGCTCTTTATTGCAATATCAACATACGCGATAAAGAGGAGCTATTTATTTATTTCTTCATGTATGGTTGTCTTTATTATACGTGTAATTGCTTATACCAAGACTATATATGCTTCATTAGAAGCTTTTCTTTTCATGATTTCGACTCTACAGTTAATGCTATTTACATTGAGATCATTGATTTTACTTTAATCTTAAAATTTCATTTTTTAATTTAATTTAATCTGGCTTAACATTATTTATGTATATAATATGTTACTACTAGTAAACTATTTAACAGTCTTTCTATTACAAACGCACTTATTTCTTATCTAACTTGGAAAGTTCCTTCTTCTTTTTAGATAACTGTTTACGCTTCTTCTCTAATTCTGCCTTTCTTGTATCTTGCTTGTTCAATCCGTATTGCATCTTCTTGTATAATTTACGTTGTTTATTACTCATCATAATCATTTTCAAGTTCTTTTCATCTTCATCTTCTTTACCTTCAACTTCGGTATGCTTTCTCTTGTTGTTATTCTTCTTCTTACCTTCTTCTTCATTTAATGCGGAATATTTAATACCAGCAGCTTCCATCTCTAATTCTTTTTGTTCCTTCAATGCTTCATCAATTTCTTCATCAGCTCCACCTTCAACTTCATCAGCATTTTCATCAGCGTCACCATCTTCTTCTTCTTCATCATCATCATCATCATCTTCCTCAACAGGCGCTTCTGGATCATATGTACCAGAGTCACCCCATGGTGAAAGATGTGGTGGAAGAGTTTCACCTGGAGCATAATCAGAAACATTTAATAATGCACTTTTGTTTAGACAATCAAATACCCATTGTGGTTGAACATATGTTCTACCTTGAACTTTCTTTAAAATCTTTGGTCTATCCACAATTTGATGTGTCACTGAACTCAAATCAATATCTTTTACGTTATCTAATTCATCAAGGGCAGCTTCGCTAATTACTTTACCACCAGCTGATAAGATAACAAATTCCAAAACATCAACAGGTACTTCTCTACCAATGAAAAATATAAATTTACTAAAAAGTTCAGATACTTGATTTGCAAATTTTGAAGGTTGTGCTAAAATATCACCTGCATTCTTGTTGTTGTCTTTAAATTCATCTAATTCAGTTTCTTCAACATTTGCAACTTTTTCTTCATCTTCATCTTCATCTTCACCTTTAACTTCATCTTGTTCATCATTAGATTCTTTATTATCAGCTGCTATAGCTTTAGTTATTTCCTCTCTGGAAAGCTTTGTTTCTTCAACATCTTCAGTCGATGCATTCGCTTCAGCTGGTAATGCCAATGATCTCTGTTCATTAGTTTCTAAAATATATACTGATAAACCACCAATACCCTTTAATCTGTTTTCATTAATCTTTGGTGGATATGTTAATTCAGAATCTGTGTATAATTTGAATAAAACGAAATGTAAAAGTGTTGAATAAAATTCTAAGAATGTATGCATAATTTTAAAATCAATATCAGATGGAATATTTTGTGCAAATTTGAATGGAACAAGCCATCTAACTTCTTGACCTTTAACTGTTGCTGAATAATAAACACCCTTTATTGAAACAAAAACTTTTTTTAATGCTCTCTCCCTTGCAACATATGCTAACCATTGGTTAGTTAATTTATTTGCTTGTGCCGTAATTTTAGCACCAACCGCACTTGTTGCTGGCATATTGGCAAAAAGGAACATCATACTTAATGCATCATCAATATCTCTTAATGCATCTAAAAATGATGGATACCTTTCCTTAATAACACGATCTAACTTATACTTTGGACGATTCTCTTCGAGCCTTTTAGCATCACCAATTTCACCCTTACCCAATGCCTTTGTTAATTTTTTAGCAAAAGTTTTGTGCTCTCTAAATTTTTGTAAGATCGGTTCATGCATCAAGTATTGAATATCCTTCGCATAGTAAAATGTAACCGGTGCAGTTGAACCTTTGTTAGCCTTCTTCTTGTTTCTTGGTTCTCTTGGATAAATACCTTTAAAAATACATAATCTCCGGAAATCTGCAAGTGAAACTTGAAGTTTTCTAATTGCCTTAGTTCTAGTTATGAAATTCTT
>JAJMES010000245.1:50244-70779 GCA_030574275.1 Pichia sporocuriosa
AAAAAAATTTTTTTTTTAAAAATTAATTATTTTTGCACAGCCAGAAAAAACCGCATGCGCCGATCGACTAAACCAATCTCTGTAAGATTCTATTTTCCCTCATGTATCAAGAATACATGAATCTAACGAGTACAAGAGGTTATGGTTTCAATGTTTTTAGTGTTATTATGAGGTGGATCAATAGATATTTGGTTGATATGTTAAGTCACAGAAGCGGGATTCTATTTGGTCACAATTTTTCCCTCATTTTAAGGAGGTCAAACTCAAATGTTGCGAACGTAGGAAAGAGGATCAAATCACAACAAGAACTGGATGAATTCTTCACCAAATCGGTTTGGTCGACTTCCGAACTCCTCACAGAGGAAAAAATGCCCGTTCAAGTAACTGATGGCATGCTTGATGGTTTACTTGATCTTTCGGGATTGAGCAAGTCCATTCCTTTGACAGAAAGAGCAGAAGTTATTAAGTCATTGATCCAACAATTGAATTTCATTACTAAATTACATAATATTCCAGTACGTCATACAGAAACACCCTTATTGACAAGATTAGTTGATGATAAAAGTATTGAAGCTATGACTTTTGATAATCTGATGTCAAAGATATCAAGCAATAGACAGGATTTATCCAAGGGAGAGATTGAAAATTCTTGGAATCCATTATCTTTGGCTTCAGAACATCAACATAGATACTTTTTGGTCAAGGAAGGTTTACTGAAGAAAAACAAATAGTGTCTTTTAGTTTATTTTATTTGTAAATATACACACGCGTATTATATAATATATTATAAAAAGGTTATCAATATAAATTCCAACCGCAAAATCAGTATTCATCATCTTCTTCCAATTCTATTTTTCTCTTACCTGAATTACCTTCTCTTAAATCTGCCAATTCTCTAGTCTTAGCTTGTGACCTAGTCTTTTTAGTCATCTTCTCAATTTCTGCTTCGACATCATCACTTTCTTGTTCAGCATAATCCAATACTAATCTACGTCCAAGTAAGTGGACACCTTGTAATTGATCCATTGCACTATTTGCTTCTTTCGCAGTAGAAAATTCAACAAACGCAAAACCTCTTGCTGATTTATCAAATTTCTTTGGAACTCTAACAGATTTTAATGAACCGAAAGAATTGAATAATTCAAAGACATCCTTACGTGTAGCTTCGAATGGTAAATTCTTAACAATAATTTTACCGTTCTTGGCTTTCTTCTTACTCTTGGATGAATCATTGTTACTATTACCAACTCTATTAGAAATTTTCAATTGTAATTTATGTCCATCTAATGTATATCCATCTAAGCTTCTTA
The DNA here is from genome assembly GCA_030574275.1 of Pichia sporocuriosa. Lineage (NCBI taxonomy): Eukaryota > Fungi > Ascomycota > Pichiomycetes > Pichiales > Pichiaceae > Pichia > Pichia sporocuriosa. Next base: position 51,555 of record JAJMES010000245.1, read on the forward strand.
ATGCAACATTTGCTTGTTCTCTAGTTTTAAATTCGGCAAATCCAAAACCCATACTTAAAGTCTTACTCGAGTCCCTCGGATTAGGTTTCGTCTTAATAACTGATAAAATAAATCCAGGATATGGTTTAAAAATATTTGCTAAAGATGAATTGAGAGTTATAAAATTCAAGTTCTTCACAAAGATAGAAACGGTTGGACCTGAATTTTCATCATCATCATCATCATTACCTTCATTTTCAGGATTAGTATCTTTCTTATCTTCACTTCCCATAATTTCATTTGCAGTAGCTTTAATTTCTTTAGCTTTGTCTTCAATTTTAATACCATCTGATTCATCAGCTGGTTTGGTGAACAAATCTTTCGGTCCCTTTTCAAGGTACAAAATTGACTTACCCAATCTTCTAAATGACAGTTTATTGAATGCAGCTCTGGCCGATGGTAAATCTCTAAATTCAATAATCGCAATAGTACCAGCTGGTGGCATTAAAATTCTATTAAGCTCACCATAAGGTGCAAATAGTTCACCAATTTCTTCCTTTGTTGTACCAAATTGAAAATTTTTGACTAATATAACTTTATCATCCCTTGCCTTTTCACTGAATTTCGTCAAATCTACACCTTTTTGTTCAAAATATGAACGAACATCACCAATAACATGTGCTTCTGCCAATGCTTGTTTCACAGCTGAACTTGAATTTGTAGGATCAATCAATTCATTCTTACTAATACCCAATTGTGAAGCGACACTATCTAAAACGGCATCAGTATTCATATATAAAGAATTCCAACTAAATTCTTGCTTTGAAGCTTCATATTTTTTCTTCAATAACCTCTGCTTTTTTAATGGCATATTTTTTAATTCAAACTCATCCAATTTATGTTCTTTTTTAACAGCAGCTGGTAAAATATGTAATAATCTACCTTGAAAAATTTGTTTATCCAATTCAATATATGCCTTTACTGCATCTTTTACACTTTCAAACTGGATATACGCAAAACCTTTTGATTTACCAGTTCTCGAATCGACAGCAACATGGACTTCCTTAAGTGGCCCAAATGGCTGAAATAACTTGGTAAAATCTTCTTCTGTTGAGGAATAGAGAATATTACGCAAAAATAATCTACCAGTCACTAAGATTTTATCAATATTTTGCTCTTCCAAAGAGAGCTGTCTTGATGGTTCATCATTATCATTATCATCTTCATCGTCTTCATCATTAGATTTAGTATTACCTGGCTCATTTGTATTTTCAAGTACTTTTTCATTATTTGCATTATTTTCCTTTTTTTCCGGAGTTTTATCATTTGCTTTAGAGGTTACTTGTTCGATATCACCACCATCAATAATTCTTTTTCTTCTACTCTTGAACCATTCGAGGTCATCAACATCCTCGTTATCAGGATTCTGTCCATTATCACTATTCTCATCCATAGCTCCTTCAGTATCATTTGCAAAACTATCGAGTGAAATCATTTTTTCATTTTCATCATGTGTGGTTTTATATAATGGAACCATCTCGTCATTATCATCTTGACCATTGTCATTTTTATTCAATGAAAAATTTTCATATTCATCATCACTTTCATCCCCTTTATAGGTAACCACATTTGGTTTCTTAACATCATTAGTATTCTTCAATCCAAGTGCTTCCTCGAGTTTATCATTGGTTGGCGCACCATCGACATTGACAATTTCATCATTTGCCCAAGATCTAGATTGGTTTGCCGGTTTCATAGTCTCAACAAATTCTTTTAAATGTGGATTATTTTCAATTTTGTCATTTAAACTTTTAGAATTTTTTTGCTTTTTAGTCTTTCTCCTATTGGCAGCTTCTTCCATTTTTTGCAGTCTTTCTTCAGTTCTTTGCATCAATTCATCTCTTTGCTTTCTCTTTTCCTTCCAAGATACGGGGACATTTGGATCACTGAAAGACTTTGCTAATTCAACTGTGATTTTGGAGGTATCAATAAATGAACCATTGAAAAATTTAACGGCATTTTCAGCATCCGTTATGTCTTTATAACCAATAAAGGCAAACCTTCTGGATTCACCGTTATTCTTCTTCTTTAATTTAACGTCTGTAACATTTCCCTTTTCAGCAAAATGGTCTCGAAGTTTAGCTTCGGTATAATAACTTGGCAATCCCTTGACAATAACACGGGACATATTTAGCAGTATGAAATTTCAAAGCCAGCCTAGTACTCTAAACTTTTACAAAATGCAGGTATTCTATCTATTAAATAATAAAAAAACATGAAAAAAAAATTGAAGAAATTTTTTTTATTTTTTTTTTTTTTTAAATGTTTGTTTAACTTCTAAAATTTTTTCTATAAAATTATTTTCCAGGCAGTGTAGACAAAATATTTTTTCTTTTCCTTCTTTAAAGCTAATCTGTAACTGAATGTTGGAAGGTTGAAGGTTGAAGGTTAAGGGTTAAGGGTTTGCAGTCTAAACCTTTTAAATTGGATAAACACGTTTTGTCAGTTTAAGTGTCTTATTTATTATGTATTGCTTAACAATCGTAGACTTTGATATTTAAATATTATTGCTAGCGATATAGTGTTTTCTCTATGTATTGTAAATTACTCCTGCTTTTGACCGTATTCATATTGCGTTTCTCAATATTGTCACTTGTCAAAATTCTTCTTACTTTTTCGATATATATATGTATATACTTATTGTTCATTATGGTCTTACCAACTCAGAACAGTGCATTCCATACAGTGCTACATGAATCTCGGAACGTTCCAGAAAGCACAGCCCGATTATCGGAGTACTTGTTTTGTTTTGTCTGGTACAAACACACACTTTGCCCACCACACGGGTTTATTCTTTTGTTATCCACACAAAAAGTCTACTCAAGATTCCACAATAATACCAATGTCATTTCGTAGTGAAATCTTTAATTATCTTGGTATAAATGAGATCAGATCAGTATTAGATTCCCCTACCATACTTGGTTGTTTGAAACTTTTACGAGCATGTAGTATGATATTGATTCTGGCTTTTTACTGGTCTATATGTACTATAGTATCGACTATTTTATATGCATTTAATTTATTAATGCCAACCACAATGCCATTATTTGACATGAATTTTGTATCAGGATTTTGGACATTGTGCATTTATTTTTTGGTATGATATTAAGAAAAAGAATCGAATTGAATACAATCTTTTTTTTTTTTTTTTGAATATGTACTAACTTTACTGTAGGAAATTAATAATGTGGAAATTAATGTTTTGGGTGATGTTTTGGAAAATGACAACGCATTAATTGTGAGTAATCATCAGTCAATTGTGGATCATGTTATATTCCACTATTTAACACTTAAAACAATCAATAACAGAGGGAATGATCATCTTCTTTCAAGTAAATTAGATGAAGAACAAGAAGAGGAGTATCCATTAAAAAGATTGAAAGAACAGAAAATGGAAGCAAAGGTGGGAAAGAAAAGGTTAAAATGGAACAAGGACATAAACGGTATTGAAATTTTAAAAAACGAACAACCGTTTTTTGCAAAAAATTTATACACGATGATAACACCAGAGGTAAAGTTTTTCACTTGGTTTGAAATATGGAATATTCCCACAATAAGCCTTTTTAAACATATTTCGCAAACTGATGAAAATTGGGAATTAGATGGTGAAACTTTGGTTTCTATTTTTCAGAAATTTTTAGATTCATCAAAGGCAAATTATAGTCAATGGTTGACACTTTTTCCAGAAGTCAATATCTTTAATGAAAAAAATTCAAAAATGCAAAACATTTTAGGAGAGAAGCATTATTTGCCATATTTTGAAAATGTTTTATATCCAAGATTTGGTGCATTTGCAAACGCAGTCGGTGGATTATACAAGACTAAATTTACCAGAATTTATGATATGACATTGCTGTATTACAATAAGAATAAAACAACTGGTGAAGTAATAGATTTTAATGCGCCAACATTACTTGGAGTGTTAGGATTACGAGATGAAAATATTAAAACTGTCATTTTAGTATATGTAGCAGGTAAGTTTTTAGGCAGAATTCCCCTTAAACGTAATAGACTTGAAAAATACCTCGAAAATAGATGGATAAAAAAGGATAAGTTGATTACAAAATTACAAAAGAAAATTATTAAAGAGAATGAATTGATAATTAAAGAAAAACAAAAACAGAAGGATGTAAATATGTAACATTCATTAATTTATTTGCTATCTATATAACTGCTACTAGTATTATTATTATATGTGAGTCAAAGCCAACTCTTTTTCTAAATCTTTCAACCTAGCATCAACTTCTTCGACAGTTTCAACTTCATCATCATCATCTTCTTCATCGTCCTCATCTTCTTCATCAGAATCAGGTTCTTCTAAATCATCCAAGTCATCTAATTCACCGAAACCTTTTTCTTCAAAGATTTCATTAATTTTTTCAATAAATTCAGAATCTTCTTCAAATCTGTTACCATTTAATTCCAATGCAGTTAATTGTGTCATATTTTTAAGGAATTGTGTTAAGATTTCTAAAGAATCGGATTCTAATTCATTATATTGTAATCTAATAATTTGTAACTTTGATTTATCAGATATTTCACCTAATTTATCTAAAAATAATTTACAACCTTTAGCCTTAAGTAAACAATCATTAACGTTTAATTCAATCAATGAAGTCCAATTAGAAATATTTTGAGATAAAGCATAAGAACCTGGTAATGTGAATGTATTATCTTGTAAATCTAAAATTTTTAAGTTTTCCAAAGAACTTAAACCAAAATTAATTAATTTGGAAATACCACTTGGTCTAATACCATTTTGATAAAGTTTAATTTCTTCTAAATCTTTATTAGCTCTAAAACCAACGGATAAAGCTTCACAAGAACCATTTTCTAATCTGTTTCTACCACACCAAAATGCTTTTAAAGTTTTAGAATTTTCAGTTGATTCTCTTAATTTTGCACTTTTATATAATGCTTTACCAACTCTAGCACCAGAGAATGGACCCAAACCATTATTTGACATGATAAAATATTCAACTGTAGTACATTTTGAAATAAATCCTTCTAAAACCTTAATTGCATCTTGACCTAATGCATTATCAGATAGATTAATAACAGATAGATTTGGAAGTTTTAATAAAACAGGGAAAAATTCAGATAATGATTTAGGAATTTCAAATCTGTCTCTTGAGGTATAGATATCCTGTAAATTAACGTCTTTTAAAGTATCCTTGAAATTCAACATAGAAGATGCAAGAAGTTTAGAACATTCTGGCGAAATGGTGTTACCTGAAATATCAATTTTTTCCACATTTTCTAGCTTGGAAAGTTCTTCTAAATATGGTTTAATATCTGACTCAGTGTCAAATTTGATCCCCTTATTTTTCAAGCTGAAAACACTGGATTCTTGAATGCCCAGATCTCTATTATGGATAGTAGTCATATTCGAGTTATATTTTAGTTCCGGTGTAGTGACGGTACCTTGTTGTGTGTATGTTTTGCCATCACAGAAATGAGAAAAAACATGTCGATTCTCAATTGAAATGTGAAAAAAAAGGAAAAAAAAAAAAAAATCAATTCTTTGCTCGAATACCCGACCGCGTCCCAAAACGGTAAGTTTGCCCGAAACATCAACTGATAATCTTTAACCGATTGAAGGGGGGAGGCGTAGTGTATGGAGCAGGGGGGGGAGTTATAAAAGGCGGTATCTCTCCTTCTTCCAAAATTGACTTTTACACAACAATTTAACTTTTTTAGGAAAAATTTGTTTTGGCAAATTTGTTGATAACAATTAATATGTCAAAACAAAGTAACACATTCCAACAACTTTACGATGCCAATGGTAATCCGGTAGACATGTCTGCTTTTCAATCGCCACCAGCATACGCTCAACAGCAACAGCAGCAACAGCAACAACAACCACAGCAATTTAATGCAAACAATAATACCCAATACGCTCAAGGCCAATATACTCAAAGCGGTAATGCACCTTACTACAATGGTAATAATGTTAATGCTAATTATAACAATGGCTACCCTAATGGTGTAAACAACAGCAACTACAATAGCAATGTGCAAACAAATACCATTCCAAGTAACACTCAATCTTCCAAAAGTAGTAGTGGAGTTGGTAAGACCGTTATGGGTGTTGCAGGTGGTTTATTAGCTGCAAAACTTGCATCGAATATTATTGGTGGTAATCGTCATAATAATGGACCAAGGCCACATGGAGGATTTGGCGGACCAGGTGGTCCTGGTCATCATCATGGGGGCCCAGGACATCATCGTGGTGGGTTTGGAGGTCCTCCAGGAGGACCTAGATGGTAGAAATAATATAACATATTTAGAGAGTAAATAATAATATATAGTTGATAGCTTCTTAATTACGATTGAGATACATTTTTTTTTTGCATAGTAGTTGTTGTGCGCCGATAGTCGACTAGATACGTAAAAAGTTTTTTTTTTTATCGAGCCTCCGTGCTGAGCCCAGAGGCTCACATTCCCTGCGCGGCAGCTATAAATACTGAAAAATTCCTACTCTTTCAGTAGTTACTCTTCAAATGATATTGTATATTTTTTTTGTCCTTTAAGTTTCTTTAATTTACATTCTACAATAATAAAAAAAAATAAATTTACAATTAATGTCAATCGATTCAAACAATTACCAACGATATCATCAATACATTGAGGATGAACGATCCGCAAACTTATCAGAAATTTCAGAACTTTCAGAACTACCTCCATACTCAGAGGAGCCTGATTTTTCTGAAGATATCCCATTCAATGATAATGAAATTCAAGATAATCGTCCCTCAAAAAAGAAAATAACAGGTAGGGTAAAGGCAATAATAGTGGGCTCCATGGCCTTAGCGGCTCGTTGTATCATTGGAGTTATTGATGCTGACCCTAGAGACGAATATTATATGTCAAGGAGACGCAGACGTAGACGCAGACGCGCAAGACGTTGGGGTGCATTTGTATATCGTCCGGGTTATCCAGGTTATCCAAATTTTCCAGGTTGTCCAGGGTATCCAGGGTATCCAGGGTATCCAGGTTGTCCAGGAGGTCCAGCAGGTGCAGGTTTTCCATCCTGTTAAGAAACTTAAAATAATATGATATATAAATTTAATATAGACGTTTATAAAAATAGTTTAGATTGTGAATTAACAATAAAATATAATGTTAACTCCGTTACACAAATCAATTATACGAGGAAAATACATCTGTAAATTTGTTGTACAACTCTCGAACAGTAATCTAACCACCGAAATGATCAGATGATACAGAGCTTGTGAATTAGATATTTGCTGATTTGAGGCCTTAGTGTAAAGAAGTTTATAGATATGAGTTTTTCGTTTCATTAGATTATAAATGAATTTTCATCCCACTATTTTTTTTTGTATAAGAAATCCATGCCGTTATTAAATTATGAGTGTATGTATATAACAATGATTATATAAAAATTAAGAGTAAATCTATTTCTTTTTAAATAATGGACCACCAATATCCTTACCTCTTAATTTAATACCTAATGCTCTTTCCATCTTTGCTAAAATTTGTTGATTTGGAGTACCTCTACCAGCTTCATAATCGTTGACAATAGTTGGCTTTTCATTTATCTTTGTAGCTAAATCTTTTTGTGATAAACCCTTTTCTTGTCTACCCTTTTGAATTGCCTTACCAACGGAAGCTTCAATTTTCTTTGGAACAATAATTTCATCACTTCTATCAATTCTAGTCAATCTTTGACCTTCCGGATCAGAACGAGAGTTACCAATACCATATTTCTTATCAACAGAAGTAATTGCACCAGTTCTTCTAGCTGCATTTATTTGTGAAGCACTTTTGATAACTCTTTCCTTAGGGCCAGATGATCCACCAACCTTGGCTTTTCTACCGACAACTGTAACTGCATCCCAATCTGACATTTTGTTTTTATTATATGATAATATTAATTTATTCTATTGTAATATATATATAGAACCTTACTGTGTAAAAGCTTATAATTATTAATTGCAGGATAGAGAGAAGAAACTATTATATCGAAGGCAAACGCACCCGGATTCCTTTCCACGGATAATTATTTTTCATCACGTCGAGAATCGACCGAACGATGGAGAAAACTACGAGAATGTTCTATTTAATTTATTATTACCTTTTATTAACAAAGGGTCTATCGACGCAACAATATTACGTAAGCCAAAATAAAAAAAATAAAATAGAAAGATTGAATCAAGTAGGGGGAAAAGAGAAGAGAATAGAGGCTGCATATGCATAGAAACAAAAATGAAAACTAAATTGACAAAACTCAAAAAATTACCACTAATTTGAAAAAAGGAAATATAAATCGCTGTACAGAAGATATAGTACGATATATTGAAAAGAGCACAAAGGAAAAAAGAAAAAAAGGAAGGAAAAAATCATCTAATCATGCCACAAATGCCTGACTAAAACACATCCCCACATTAATTTGAAGAGGGCGAAAAATTTGAAATCTCACCACTCGTTAGAAAAGTGGTGAGATTTTTCATTTTTCCTCTCTATCTATTTATCTATTTTTTTTTTTTTTTTGAATAGTAAGGTCATAATTCGATGACCTGAAAAAGTGCTCTGCTTTTTACGGAGTTGTACGATTACACCCAATGTGTGGGAAGGGTAAAGGTTTACATCACTTTAGCAATTGGTATAAAAATTAACTAACATCCATGTAGTTTTATTTCTAGTCTTGTGTAGTTTGTAGATTATATTAGTTAAGTATTTTTCCTTTCTCTTTCTATATCAGTTATTCAATTAACAAACAAACAAACAAACTACATTCTAAATCTAACAAACTCTAATAAAATTCAAAATGGCTATTACTCCTCTTAAGTTTACTGCTGGTGTTTTACTTGTTGCTGTTCCTCTTTTTGCAACAACTCTATTTTGCAGACCATCCTTTGCGAATGCTATCAATAATCACTTATTACAAGAAGAAATGGAAGCTAAAAGACAACACAATTATAAGACTGATTTCTATGAAAAAAACGCTGCGAAGGATAAGATGTTAGCTGATTACGTTGTTAAAGGTAACGGTAAAGCTAGATCATTTGTTCCAGCAAGTGAACTTTGATTATGCTTTTAAAATATTATATTATTCGCTTTTTATTCAATTCTCTCTCTATCTCTCTATTATTTATTCCTATCTTTTATAATTTTTATATGATGACTTTTTAATACAATCTTATGGTGATTTCTCATTAATTTAATATAGTAATATTACAAAATATATTAGTAGCAATTAATTTTCAATATAAACACTAAGTAAATAAATAATAATAGGAATTTATAAGAACTGAAAACTTTTTTTTATCTTTTATGTTTTAATTTTTATTTTTATTTTAATTTTAATTTTTAATTTTATTTTGAGTCTAATTAATAATTTTCTACCCTAGTAAATTAGGACCATTGTAAACATTGCTATACATTTGTTGTTGAGGTTGCGATAACTGCCCCATTGATAAATGCTGTCCATTTATTACTGGTTGCCCAACAAAGTTTCCATTGTTAACCCCAATATTACCCGTAAAATTAGTTGGTATAGTTGAAACATGTTGAATTATACCAGTTGCTTGTTGTGAAAACGGATTCGCCGCAATTTGTTGTTGCATTACTTGTTGATTTAATTGAATTCCAGCATTAGTCTGTAATTGCTGTTGACGTGCTTCATTTTGTGTTTCTGGGAAAACTGGTATAGTAGGCAACCTCTCTAATCCACCAGCAGTTGGTTGATGTCTAATCTCAGAAACAGTTGATAAATGTCCATTGTTATCATTACCATGGAAAACATTAGTTTCTAAACGGAATGGATTCGTTCCAGTAGAAATAGGTTTAATAGTACCAGTTGCTTCATATTGTAATTGCTTTTGCGTTTCCTTTTCAGCTTGAGTAGTAAATGGTGTAGTTGTTGATGATGTGCTAAATCTAGTATTACCGAATGGATTTTTACTATTTGTTATTGTTGAATTCGCACGGGTTGGACTGTTCAAATTACCAAATGGATTATTATTAGATTGTGGTGATATTGCATTTGAACCATAACCACCAAATCCATTTCCTGTAAAATTATTTGATAGTACACGTGGTTGTGAAAGCGGTGTCGTAATAAAAGTACTGTTACTTTGATGAACAGGAGTTTGTAAATTCATTGGAACAGTATTTGAAAAATTCATTTGACCTAGTGGATTTTGAGCATACGATTCTGTATTTTGAATATTCAGCATTTGTGGTAATGGAACCTCAGAAGTATTAAATTGAGCTGGTTGAACACTAAATGCATTCATATTTGAAAATGGATTGAACTCAGTAGTTTGTTGCATAACTCCTGTATTTGTTGATCCAATAATTGGCAAAGAAGTCCGAGTTTGAATTGGAACTTGTGGTTGAGCTTGTGAATTCATTTGAGCTTGTAATTGCAATTGTTGTTGAAGTAACTGTTGTTGTTGGAAAGCTTGTACATCTAATTGTTGCGCTTGTAATTGTGCTTGTGCTTGCGCTTGTGCTTGTAATTCTGCTTGAGCTTGAGCTTGAGCTTGAGCTTCCGCTTCCGCCTCTGCCTTTGCGTTTGCCTGAACTTGAAATTGATCTTTTTTATAAAATTCTTTTTGTTGTTGTTCTTTATTATCAATATTTTCAACATTGTTTCTTTTAAATTCTTTTTCAGCCAAATATTGTCTTCTATTAATTTCAAAATCTGTATCTTCCAAGTATTCTTTTAACGAAGAAGTTAAACTAGTTTGTGCATGTTTAATAGTTGGTACACGTAATTTTGTTACACTTTCCAAATGTTTTGCAACCCTTAAAAAATCAATGACTTTTTTAGTTTGTCTTGTAAATTTTTCATAAATTTCAAAAGCTCTTGAAGCATCAGTTTTACTTAAATCAAAAAAATGTTCCAGTAAATTTAAAACACCTTCATTTAAACATTGATATAATGAAATCAAATCAGTAGTTAACATTCTAAAACTTAAAACTACTAAATCATTATTAACTTCAGGTTCTCTAAAACTACATCTAATCAATGCATCAATTTGATTTTGAACTGATTCAGTTTCACGTAATAATCCCTTTTCAACGGATAATTCTCTTAAAATTGATGATTTATCACTTGAACTCCAACTACCGAATGGTTTCTTTGTTTCTTTAATAAAATCATGGCCTGTCTTTGAATATTCATTTGCTCTTACAGTTAAATATTTTGCATAAGAATAAACTTGATTTAATTCACCACCATTTGAAATAAATTTACCACCTTTACCAATATTAATATCTAAAATTGATAAATGATTTGCTAAATATTTTATACAAACATCAGGTTCACCCTCTCTAATCATTATATGAATTACAATTAAAGATTTATAAACAATTGTCCATGCAGAATCTTGCAATCTTCTAGCCAATGCTTTCATAATTGTTCTAAACCCATCGGATCTTTCACCATCAGCGGTTGCCATCAATATTGGCTCCACATATTTAGGTTTAGGAGGAGCCAATTTAATCTTAGTAGCCCCATCAACAAGTTTATCAAATGTTGTCATTGTGTTCTATCAAAATAACAACAATATCGCAATTATGAAATCTATAAGCTCCCTTATCAGCTAGTAACCTTAACTAGTAGATCTCGTTAATCTATTCTAAAAACTTAATCAAAAATCAGCCAAAACAAAATGAATTTGCCTTTCACTCTCTCTCCCAATCCTTTGGACTCCTTTTTTTTCCCCTGTGTATTATTATTTTCTCTCTTCCTTTTTTTTTTTTTTTTTTTTTTACACAATTTTATTTTCGCTGACGTAATCTTTTTTTAATCATCTTCATTTTCATTTTGTTACCAATAGGGAGACTGTCGATATTGTTGATATTGTGATTGTAATGTTGATACGGATTCATCTAATTCGGTTGGATTTTGATTTATTTCTGTCATTACATTACTCAATAACTTATTGTGTTTTTCACTACGCGATAATTCTTTAGATGCATTCATCATCATTGAAATTGTTCGTTGATGTGCTTCTGACGTGATTTTCTGTAATTGAATACGTTTACTATTGTTATTGTTAACATCATTAATATGATGTATTTTCATAGCATTATTATAAAATCTATCTGTGTATTGTAAATTGTCGGAGTTATTAGAACTCTGTGATGAACAAAAGCCAATAAATTTTTCTTCTTCACTTATAACACTTTCTTGACTTGATGAAAAACTTCCACTATATTCACTATAATCATCATCTCTTGAACGTTTATTTCCCCTATTGTCAATCATTTACCTATTTATTCCGTAAAAAAGTGGACTGTTTTCAACGTTAATATAATAATAATAGCTGTGTCAAAGTTAAGCATCAACTACTTACAGAATAACAATGCAAGAATCTCTTAATAAAAACGCCAAAACGCGTAGTTTTTACCAGTTAACGCCGATCGTCGCTGCAGGAGAGGGACATGATTATTTGTTATTAAATTAGCCGCTTCCTTCTGCTCTTATCATCATCATCCTTTCCTTTCTATATTGTGATACTAGATAACTAACTTTTTTTTTTCCTATTTACATTTGCTTTGCTTTGCTTTATAATACCCCATCACGTTTGAAAATGGCACAATCAGATCAGCATTTATACAACCCACACAGATCGACGTCTTATATTATTATTTTGACACTTATTGTTGGGGCTTTACAGCTTGCTTGGTCAACCGAATTTTCGGAAGCCACACCATTTTTGCTTTCATTGGGTATATCAAAACGTATGCTTTCATTGATATGGCTTGCTGGTCCTCTATCGGGAACTATAGGTCAACCAATTGTAGGAATGTTGAGTGATAAATGTATGCTTTCATTTGGAAAAAGGAGGATATTTATCTTTGTAGGTTGTGTTTTAACTACGATTTCATTGGTCTCCCTGTCACACTCAAAGCAAATTGTTCAATTTTTATTATCTCCATTTCATTTAAATGAAAAAAAGATTAATTTATGTATCATTTTCTTTGCCTCTATTGGAATCTACATTTTAGATTTTTCAATTGCAATTATCCAAGCTTCTAGCCGAGCTCTTATAGTTGATGTTGTTCCGACTAATCAACAACAAATAGCTAATGCATGGGCTGCAAGGATGATTGGAATATTCAATTTAATAGGGTTTTGGATTGGATCTCTCAACTTAACTCAATTGTTTCCAATATTTGGATCCAATCAATTCCAAGTCTTGAGTATTTTGGTTGCAATTATAATGTTTTCTTTAACTTGCTTTTGTTTATCATACATTAAAGAAAGAAATCCTCAAACTGACTTGACATTAATTGAACAAAAGATGAGACAAGATGATAAATTAAAAGAACTGGGTATCGATCCAGATAAATCAAATATTTTTACACATTTCATAAATTTCCTTAAAGAAGTGATATATTCGTTTACCGCAATACCTCAACAAGTTACAACAATTTGTTATGCCCAATTATTTGCATGGATAGGTTATTTTCCTCTTCTTTTCTACACAACTTCATATGTTGGAGAAATTTATTTATATGAAAAAGGTTATCCAAATCCGGATATGATTCCACCTGACATAAAACAACAACTGCTAGATGAGAGTACAAGAGTTGGAACCACTGCGCTTCTTGCAAATGCAATAGTTACACTGGCTGTGGTTTCCATTCTGCCAACAATTTTAGAAAAAATGGATACGAATAGTTTCATTCATAAAAAATTCAATTTGAGGAGTTTATGGATTTATTCACACGCTACCTTTTTAGTTTGTACACTATTTACATTTTTTATTTCAAATTCCAAGCAAGCAATTATTTTGTTTGCATTTACTGGATTTCCCTGGGGATGTGCTGTTTGGATACCTTTTGCACTTATCAGTGAAGAAATTAGCAGAATTAAAGACATTAAAGCAATTCAAATATTTCATAATCAGCAGATGGAGGGATCAACAATCACAGAGGATGATGCCCCATTGATCACTCATAAAAATAGGATATATTGTCAAAAGGCACTCATTGAGTACTATAATAATATTGAATATGATTCGGGTATATTACTTGCTCTTCATAACGTTTTCGTATCGGCTCCGCAAATGATATCATCTTTTGCATCTTCCATATTGTTCAGTATTTTTCATAAATCTGCGGAAAATAATTCTTACGATTCTTCTTTGGGGTGGGTTTTCAGATTTGGGGGTTTAATGTCAATTGGTGCTTTGATACTTAGTAAAAAAGTGAAAACAAAAGAAGAACTATATGAGGATGACCAATTAATAGCAATATCTATGGAAATTTGATAATATTTAAAAAGATAAATACAGTGTTGGGAAAAACAAAAGGGGGTATACATTGGGTTTTATATACAGGTCTCTATAAAAAAAAATAGCAATTCTTTTTTTATGTTACATTTTCGGAGTTTTAACAACCCCGTTTTTAACTATAGTCTGCTCCTTGTAGGAAAACGGTAATTTGAAAACCGCACATAATTCACCATACATCCTTAAAATGGCACTATCTGGTTCAAATCTTTTCTTCTTTCCCGAATTTATTTCCTCAAAAGACAATAATTTGGGTGGATTACTATCATCTATTTTTCTGATACCATTTTGATCCAGTACTTTTTGCCACAGCTTTTCATCGTAATTTTTCTCATCAATTTTGATCTTTATATCTTCTAAAGTAGATATCCTGAACCATTCTCTGATTATTGTCACTGCACGTGCACGCATTTTCAAATCATCACAATATACAAACAAACTTGCATAGGCACGAACCAAATACGCATCCACTTTAATATGAATATTGTGTTGTGCATTGTAAAATATAGTTTCTGCTCTGTTGATAATTTCATTGAAGCTTATAAGATCAGTTGGTTGAGAACTTGATAAAATACGTAGCATTTCTGTATAAGTTCTAACATCCGGTTTTAATCTTAATTTGCCCGATCTCACATTCTTCAAAGAATCATAAAGATGCATTGCTAAATCAAGCCTTTTGCCCTTTCTGAAAACCTTGAGAAGCGAATTTACATGGTATATCGAGAGTTCAGCGTTGTTTTCAGCATGATCTTTTTGGAATGCCCTGTACAATTGTTCAATTTTTTGCTGTGAAACCTCTGCATTTCCTTTCAATTTGGATACTGCATCTGCATAACCTGATATGAGTATATTATAAAATCTTCCTTTTGGTTTGAATCCTCTTTTCTTTAAGTCTAAAAATACATCAAATGCATCATTGACTTGCCCTCTTTCTAATAAATATTGCACTATGGTACCATATGCAAAATGTCCCTGATAACGTGCCATTCTGGCAAGTTGCTTTGCTCTCAATAAATCATTTCTTGCCAAAAGTTTTTGAACATCTGAATCGACAAGCAAGGAATCTTGAATCTGTCTTCCGGATGTACCTAGCACTTTATACACTAATCGTAAATTATTCTGTCTGAATATCATATTCAATTCCTTTGCAGTGAACAAAGTATGTGGACCAATCGGTTCTTCAGCTGAAATTTCACGGCCCAAAAGATCAGAAAGTATTTTATGTGCAGATGCATCTTTAACTGGTGTGTTGTTGAAATCTTTCTGTTTTTTCAATGTTTTTGCATCATATTGTTTCTTGTCAACTAGGATATTTTCTCTAGAAATAGCTGCTTTAATCTTTGTCTTTGTTCTTAAAGACAGTAACGCACCACTTGTTGAAAACCTACGTGCCAAAAGTACCTGCATAACTGAGCGGTTTCAAATTTTCGATAAGACAAACTAAACATCCAGATAAATGAGTTTCATTAACATTTAGATATTGAAGAAAAAAGTGAAAAAAAAGAAAAAAGGAAAAATAAAAAGGGAAGAAAAAAAAGGAAAAAAAGGTGAGGTCGACGGCGGCGATCCCCAATGATCCAGGGATTATAAAAGATCAACATCAAATTTTGGACACTTCCGTTGCGGCTTAGATAGATATTACAATATGAAAAATGCCACGTAGAAGGGGCAATGAATCAGATGGAAAATTTAAGAATGAATAAACTAAATCCACTTTGTTTTGAAAGGGTCAAGTATGCAATCTTTCACCGTCCGAAAGCCCTGGGAACATTCCAATCAACATATGAATTGGTGAAAGTGGTATCCGAATCCGAAAAATCTCCATACTTGCTATGTGATATGATACCCGGATTCTTCAGTTATCTTTTAGAAAATATATCCATGTGCGTTGGCGCTATATCTTGTGTAGATATCGAAGACAAATTACATCAATTCCAATCACATTTGGAATCTTTGCTAAATGATTACGGAGTTGAGAGTGTTGGCGAGGTTTCTCAAGATTCTATAATATATTATCACGATCGAATGATTTCATCTATAATTTTACAAGAACATACAGATAAAACTTCCATGTACTGGTGTATCTACAGGATAATAACTGATCGTGATATTGCATTATGGGCAATAACTAACAAAACAAAGTTTATTCAGACAGATATCATTTCTTCTTTGTATTCAATCGACCCTGATCTATTACCAATTCACAATGAAAACAGGTTTGGATTTTTACGAGATATGCTTTCCAACAAATGGAGTGATCCAATAATCATTAATCAATGGCATTATATATCAGATAAATGTAATTCAATTTTGCAACAGTTTGATCTCGATAAACCATTACATAGATCTTCTGATGTTACAATAATGGATATTGACAAATTTACAGACGAAGAACCTGTACATAAAATTTCAGATATCGAGTCTGTAGCTTATTGGGAAATACAGTGGTGGCTGATTTATGCAATGTTTCTTTCCGGTGATTATGAATTAGTTGTAACTACTTTTGATCATTTAACCCATGTTAATCGTACATATGCAGATATTAATGGAGATTCGATACGGGGAATAAATGAATTAGATGATATGGTTATAGAAAAGAAATCTTTAATTAGAATAATTATTATCTGCGTTATGCTTACACAGAATACTGAGAAGAAAGAAAATTACTGGAAAAATCAACTTGTCATTGAATCGTTTTACGAAGACAACTTGATAAAGGAATTGAGATCAGCTGTTGACTCCATAGAATATCCTAAGATAAACGAAAAATTAAAAAAAATAAAGGATCAAACGCCATGGTGTCCTTTATCTGATGAAGCATGGGATAAAGTCGAGTCGCTACTACTGCAGAAATCTATTATCATGTACTTATCTATCATTGATCGAGTAAGACTAGATCAACTTGCAGAAACATTCCGTCTAGATAAAAAGATTTTATGCGATCACATCTCTAAGTTGGTTTGCGTTATGGACCTTCCCCTCTTCATAGATATGGAAACTGGTATAATTGAATACAACAAGAAAAAATTGAGAGGACATACAATGAGATCTGTAAAAAAATTACATGAAAATATCCAGGAAGAAATTTTGCGTGTTAAAGCAGTTAAACTGAATAGTATCATCAATAGCCCAGTTAAAGAGGCTGACAAAAAGTTAGGTTTTGGTGATTGTTGTAATAATGATTAGAATGTCAAATAATATAAAAAAAAAGTATTATGAATGTATAAAATGTTAGTATCTATAAGTAGAATCTATAAAACAAGGATGGTGTTTCAATTATATGTATATATGCCTTTGTAATTTCTTACAAGCTATAAATATCGACAACCTCTTCAGGGATTTCTGTAGTTACACCATTGGCTGCAATATTCTCAATGTCGACAACCTCCTTAGCCGCTTCTGCTGTTAAAACGACATTGATGTCATCACCAACGGCAACATCATCTTCTATACGAATACCCATTCCACGATATTCTGCAGGCCAACGTTCATCATTTGGAACATAAACTCCAGGTTCAACAGTAACAACTTGCCCCTTTACTAATTTAGCACTACGTGAATATACTGGACAATCATGAACATCCAAACCAAGGTTGTGACCAATATAATGTGGATACAGATGTTTCGAGACTTCCCAGCTTTGTACGTTTTCAAAACCTGCATTTCTTAATTCTAATGTCAGTAAATCGACACTCAAATTATGCAAATCGTTTAAACTGTGACCTTTACTCACTGTACACTCACGAATGATTCTTCTTTGAACATTCAAAAGTGCCTCATATAGCTCAGTCTGTGCTGGTGTGAAAACACCATTAACTGGCCAAGTACGAGATATATCTGAACAGTAACCACCAAGATTACCAGCTGCATCAACAAGTACCATTTCGCCATCCCTCAATATATCGTCATTTCTAACGTAATGAATACACAATGCATGTTCACCACCAGCTACAACTGGTACATATGCAGACTTATCACAACCACCACTAATAAATTTATATTCAAGGAATGAGTGTAAACCTTTTTCAGATTGAAACCTTTTAGCGTAGGCCTGATTAAATGCACGACCTGAAATTTTACCAGCCAATCTCATAATTTTCAATTCTGAATTGGATTTAACAACACGTAAATCTGTAATCAATGGATTCAAAGGTCTTATTGAAAATCCTTGTTTTGAATGTTTGCGAATAATATCTTCAACGTTGGCTCTATCAGTCGGTTTACTCTCATGTGATACCGTTGATGGGAACATACGTTCAAAATAACTACCTGATTTACCACTAGAACTTGCAGAACCTCCAATATCATAGTATATATTGCTATATTTTCTCAACAATTTATCTAAATGAGATGGGAAATTGCGTGTACTGACGGCAACATCGGCATTAAATATTTCCTGGACACCATCAACACCTGTCCTTTCACCTTCCCATTGTTCAACTGCAGGATCAGCTGCAGGGACTGCCATATGAAATATATGATTCTCTGGACTTTCTGCATTTTCGGGCTTTTCAATAATACAAACAGAATCTGGTTCATTCCACCCTGTAAGATAAAACAAGTTTGTATTTTGTTGAAATGGGTAAAAGACTGATCCTGAGGCATACTTTACACTTGATCCAGGTAAGATTGCAAGCGATCCCTTGGGTAGTTTTTCAACGAGTCTTAGACGTCGAGTGTAATATTCAAGAGCTGAAATTCCCGGAGTCAAATCTCCAGATTTTATTAAATGGGGACGGGTCTCAAATACTGGTTGACCAGCACGAAACGATGTAGCATAGTGTCTTCTAATTGATCTAAACATCTTGCCTCAATCACAGCCCTTAATAAACTTACATGTTTTTCCCCTGAATAAAGTAAAGAATGGATAAAAGCTGACCAAATTCAAGAAAATTCTCTTCTCCACAGTG
>JAJMES010000246.1:0-22533 GCA_030574275.1 Pichia sporocuriosa
TTTTTTTTTACTTTGCGTTTTCCAATAGAGTTGACGAAGAAATCGAGTGTGGGCGATGAACAGATCAAAAAATCGACGAGTTAAGAACACGTAGTGCAGAGCAATAGAAATTGTTGCTGGGTATTTTTTTTTTAGTTCCCATTTTCTCTTTTTCAACAAATATCCAGTATTTCAGATTACATTTACTGAATTAGAAGTGTATGTCACTCTTTTTTATATTATTTTCTTATTTGGTGAAGAGTTTTGAATATATCAATATTTTTTTTGAGATTTAAGGTTACTAACATTAATGACTTAATTTTTACTATTTAACTTTCCTCTCTTATTTTTTATTATAGTGTAAGAATGTCCGTAGAAATTCCTGAAATCGAGCCACCAAAGCCAAGAAAGTTTATCAAACAACCAGATGTTGATCAAAAGAACAAACAAATCAACAAACTAAATGATGAAATCAAGAAAATTGAAGCATCTGTCAATTTAATTTCAACTCAAATTGAATCTACAACCACTTCAAAGGCAGATTCTGAAAAACGTCAAGCTTTGACCTCTGAATTAAGAAAAATTATTTCAACCCAAGATGATATTAAGAAGAAGAGACAAAATATTAATGATCAAGTAAGATTAATTGATCAAGGTATTAAGAAGAAGGTGGCTGAAATTAATTCAAAGACTTCAAAATATAGCTTTAAGACCGTGGACGATATTGATAAGAGAATTAGAAAATTAGAAGGAGAAATTGAAGCTGGTAATTTAATGTTAGTAGAAGAGAAGAAATCCTTGAAGGAGATCACATCCTTGAACAAATTAAAGAAGGATTTTACTGGTATTGAACAAACTCAAAAATCAATTGATTCTGATAAGGCTAAAATTGCTGAACTTAAGGCAACTTTATCAAGTGTTTCAAATAAAGAAATTCAAACTAAATTTGAAGAAATCACAAAAGAATTAGATGAATTAACTACCAAGAACAAAAGTGTTCAAACCAAAAGGGATGATTTATTCAACAAGAGAAGAACTTTACAAAATGAAAAATATGAACTTCTCAAACAGATTAGAAAAATCAGGGATGATTTTGACGCAAAATTCAAAAAATTTAAGCAAGATATGGATAATGAGCGTAAGAAGAGAGAAGAAGAAGAGAAGGCATATACTTTATTTTTACAAAAGAAAGATCTTGTTGCAGAAATCAAACAAATTGAAGAATCTTCGAAAGTTCCAGCATTTGCAGGTGATATTGCTAATATTAAAAGTGCAATTACTTCGTTAGATCCAAGTGTTAAATTTGAAGAAGAAACTAATTTATTAAACATTTTTCCATCATCAACTTTAGATAAATCTAATGTTAAAATTTCTGAAGTTTCATTACCAGAAGATGCCGAAATTATTAAGAAAGAAGAAGAAGCATTTGTTACAGGTACTGCTAAATCTAAGAAGACTAAGAAAAACAATAAGAAGAAACAATTTAAGGGTTTTGATTCAACTGTTATGACCCAACTAGCAGTTATAGGTGTTAATGCACCAAAAGATCAAGAAGAAATTCCAAAAATTGTTGAACAATTAAAGGAAAAATTAGAAGATCTTAAGAAGGAACAAACTGAAGCTGGTAAGAAACTTGAAGAAGAAGCCAATGAAAAGATTTCCAAAATTAAGGAACAAATCAGTACCTTAGATAAAGAGATACTTGAAGAATTAGCGAAGGAAAAGGAAAGAGTAGCAAAGCCTGTTGATTCTGAGGAAAAGAAAACTGCAGAAGAATCCGAATCATAAATAAAAGTTAGAGTAAGAAATAGATAGACACCTAGAAGATTTACTTTTAAATTAAATAGAATCATTAAAAAGTAGAGAAAACTTATTTGTGTATTTTTTTTAACATGAACTATCTTGTTAGTTATTATGTAATTTGTAACTTTGATATGATAATTCATTGAAGCATAAAACTTGTTACATAATATGATTATAAACAGTAGTTAAACTATGTAAAGCTATGTGAGTACTCAACTGGCACTTAGGTTAGAGACGCCAATTTAGGAATGTAGCATAACTACGTTAAGGTTAAACACATTTAAGATTTAGCTTAAAAATGTAATTGATTTTTATTTCTTTTTGCAAGTATATATCTATGAACTAGTATTTCTTCTTTTATTGTTATCAAAAAAAAAGGCCGTTAAAGATTGGCATCCTGTAACAGTTTCTTAGAAACAAATTTCTCGTCACCAATTTCAACTTCTCTTGGTGTACCAACATTTCTCTTTCTTTTTCTGATTACATTTTCTATATAGGCTTCACCGGCTTTATATGATGATCTAACCAATGGACCCGAAGCACAATATAAGAAACCTAAATCTAATGCAACATTTTTCCAATAATCAAATTTTTCAGGTTTAACATATTCAACAACTTTCATATGTCTTTTTGTTGGTCTCATATATTGACCGAAAGTAACAACGTCAACATTAATATTTCTTAGATCTTTTAGAGTTTGCATAATTTGCTCATCAGTTTCACCAAAACCCAACATAATTGAAGTTTTGGTTAAAATATGATCATTATTAAGTTTTGCATTTTCTAAAACTTTTAATGATTGTCTATAAGTTGCCCGACGATCACGAACATGTGGAGTTAAAGCTTCCACGGTTTCAACATTATGAGCGAAAACATCCAATGGACTATTTGCTAAAGTTTGAACACTATTCAAATCACCTCTAAAATCACCACTTAAAACTTCAACTAAAATATTTGGTGCTTTTAATTTAATTTGTTCAACAGTTTCAGCCAAATGTGCTGAACCACCATCAGGTAAATCATCTCTATCAACAGTTGTTAAAACCACATATCCTAATTCCCATCTTGAAATTGCCTCTGCTGTATTTTCCGGTTCCTTTGGATCCAACGCAGCAGGCTTCCTATTCGTTTTGACACTACAGAATCTACAACCACGAGTACATGTATCACCCATTAACATAATAGTTGCAGTAGCTTCACTCTTTTTACCACCCCAACATTCACCAATATTTGGACATTTAGCTTCTTCACACACTGTTGCAAGTTTTAACTCTTTAACATCTTTCTTAACTTTATGAAAAGACTGTCCTTTAGGTATTGGAACTCTTAGCCATTTTGGCAAACGTGCATTTGGATCTTTACGAGCTGCTTCAAGTGGATCAACTAACATATCTTTTGCACGTCCACTTACAAAATCTTCAAAGGATGGACCTGAATTTAAATTATCCGTAAATTTCGTTCCTGATCTTCGACGTGTAATAATTTCATCATTATTTAAAGCTGTTTTAAGTGTTCTTGAATTACTCAAATTTCTAGTTCCATTTCTATTTGCAGTTGCAGTTGCAGTTGCAGTTGTAGTTGAAATAAAGTTTAAACTTTTCCTTGACAAAAATTTCATCTTATAATATAAGATACAGCTGGTTAAGTGGGAAAAAGTCAAAAAGAACAGTTATTTATCAAAGGGAAAGGAAATAATAACCAAAAAGAACACGACAAAGCAATGTAAAATTCCACATTTATTGATTCCATACTACTATTACAAGTAATAAAAAACCTTTCTTTTTATTTTTCCCTCTCGGTAACGAAAGGTCCACACCATCGAGTAAGCAGGAAAAATGAAAACTAAAAAATAAAAAAGAGGAAAAAAAACTCCGCACATCTCACGTGATCTGACTTCAAAAGATGGAACAAATCACGACTTGAATTGACTTGAATTGACTTGAATTGACTTGAATTGACTTGAATTGACTTGAATTGACTTGAATTGACTTGAATTGACTTGAATTGACTTGAATTGACTTGAATTGACTTGAATTGACTTGAATTGACTTGATATTTTCACATTTTGCTGGGTTTTTTTATCTTTTACGTCTTATGTTCTATGTTTTATGTGTTTTATGTGTTTTATTTTATTTTTTTATTTTTTTTAATTGATATGGGGTATGTAAGCAATCAAGATATAGAAAAGTAGTAGAGAGGAAACAAACAACAAAAAAAAAAAAACGAAAGAGATATAGAAGAAAAAATATAAGGAAGGAAACAAATGACAGTAACAACAATAATAAAAATAGTAAAAATAGTAAAAACAATAAAAATTAGTAAAAATTAGTAAAAATTGAAAAAAACCATAGGATATAAGAACAATACATTACATTTGTAATCCACTATGCAGTGCAGGGACAGTCTTATCAATTTTTTCATCTTTATCCTTTCCAGATTGTCGTTTTTCAATTGAAATATCAACAATTTCTTTTAACAAGTTCTGTCCTCGTATATCATCATACATGTTAAGCCATGGATGAGATAGCAATTGTGAATAAGTTGGACGTTTATTTGGATTTTTATGTAAGCATTGTTTAACAAAATCTTGAGCTTCAAATCCAAATTTACCATTTGGTAATTCAGGTGGTTCACCATCTACGATTGCACTTAATTGAGAGAATACATTATTATAAGTTTCAGGTGGATATGGATAACAACCTTTTGCAATTTCTAAAATTGATAATGCAAGTGACCAAATATCTGATTGAACTGAATAGGTTGAAACATCAGGATTTGTATGTTTAATCCTTTCAGGTGCCATATAACTTTGACAACCAATATTAGTACGAGCTAATGATGCAACTAAATTACCACTTACACCAAAATCACAAAGTTTAACCTTACCATCTTCATTAACTAACATATTAGTAGGTTTGACATCTCTATGAATTATATTATGTTCATCCTTTAATTGTTTTAATCCAATTATAACCCTTTTAGTAATATATGCTAATGGAATTTCAGGTATACCATTACCATAAATTTTATCTAATGATCCACCTTTCATATATTCAATACACATATAAACTGCACCTTCAACAAAAAATGCACCATAAAAATCAACAATACAATCAGAATTACAACTATGTAAAACTTCAAGTTCCATTAAAATTTGACTAAATTTTGAATCATCAAGTTCTAATCTAACTTCTTTCATTGCCATTATAATTCCTGTTGGTTTATGTAAAACTTTTGAAACAACACCATAATTACCATGACCCAATTCTTCTAAAATTTCTAAATCATCCATTGAAATATTAAATGAAGAACCATTAGTAAATTCTATACCTTTTGAATGTACTGATGCTTTACCATTAAAATTTAATGAACCAGATTTTATATCGATATATTTTGCAAATGGTGTAAAACTATTATCTTTTTGAACTTTAGGAGAGTTTGGTTTTAACAAATTACTATTTAAATTTATTTTCATTGGATTTCCTCTTTTAGGTAATGTGTTCTCCCTCAACTTACTCATCGTCGAACGATTCGAATTAAGTGATAAATTATTCATTTTATTATTTAAATTTTGAACATCATTCAATTTATTATTTTTATTATTTTTAACCATATTATTATTCAATGATAATTCATTATTTGATGTTGAATCAGTGGTTGAATTTAAAGAATCTAAATTTAATTTCATTCCTCGCCTTTGTGATAATGATAATTTCTTTTTGATAGGATTATTAGTTTGATTCGAAAGATCAGATTCTGTATTATTCGGTAAATTTAATTTTAAAATTGGATTATCATTCAATTGATTTTGTTCATTAGTAGGCAAATTTGGTAAGTTTGGTAAATGTGGCAAAGAAGCAGATGGAGATGCTGTAGAATTAATTATTAAAGAATCTGAACTTAAAGAGGAATCTGAATGAATTCTTTGAATTTTTGATAAATAACTTAAATTCTTATTAATCGGGTATATTGGATTTTTCCTATTATTAGTATCTGAATCACTTAATAAATTATCTTCTGAGTCATCAGATATTGTATTATTTGGATTCGATGATAAATTTTTATTTATTCTAAATGATGTTCTTCTTATTATTGAACCATCGTCATTATTATTATTATTATTACCATTACTATTTGAAGTATTTAATCTAAAAGAAGTTCTTCTTGATAAAGATTCTTCATCATTTGGAGATAAAATTGGTGAACTAAAAGTACTCGAATTCAAACTTAATGGAGTTGAAGGAGAATTATTGTGCAAACAAGGGTTTATTTTTGAATTAGCAGGAGATGAATTCATTAAATCTTCCTCCAATTCTTCACCTTCTCCTACTCCTACTGCCATTTCATCATTATCATTATCATTATTAATATTTGTATTCAATTCATTATTTTGTGTTTTAGATTGTTGTTGAATTTGTTGTTGCCTCTTAGCTTGAAATGCCATTAATTTTGCCTGAACACCTGGATTTATTCCCATATTTCTCATTACCTTTGATGCAGATGTTGATCTATTCAAGTCACCCATATTATTCTGTGACATTTTCCGTAATTTTTAAATGAAAATGAAAATGAAAAAAAAAGAAACAAAAAACAGAAAAAAGGAAAAAAACTCTAGGTTATACGTTATATACTTTTCTATAATTTATTTTTATTTTCTTTCTTTCTTTCTTATTTTTTTTTTATTAGTTTATTTTTTTAAATGATAAAATACATAAACCAATATAAAGGGAAAGATTAGTAAAATATTTAACCAATTGTAAAATTTAAACAAATATCCAAAAAAAAAACGGATTATTGGGTGAATATAAATGGAACAAAATGAAAATAAAAAAATAAGAAAATAAGAAAAAAAGTGGTTAGAAAATATCAAATATATAAATACGTATAATTTATAAGATCATATACTGTGGATGGAATGTTCATAAAGGACAGTATATAATGTAAACAGTATAAATATCTACTACATCAAAACCAGGCGAGAATTAAGCCCCAAGCCAAACAGAGCGCGTAAGTTAATGTTGCTACAATTTGTGGGCTTTCTAAAGTGATTAATGAACTTTCCCTCTACGTGAACAAATGATTCTTGTGTGATAATTTTTGATATTGAAAATTGAAAATTGTACTTTGTACTTTTTACTTTGTACTTTGTACATTGCATATCGTCTATTTTATATTGTATGATTTTTATATTTAATAATATTTAAAGAAAATTTAAATTATATGCTCATAACATCATACATATAGGGTTAATTTTTTTTTTCTTCTCAATTTTCCTCTCCCCTGCCCCTCTTTTTTCTTTTTTTTCTTTTTAGGAAAAAAACACCTCCTTTCAAATATCGACGCGTCTATTGGAGGGTCACGTGACAAATTGATTATTTGGAAACAAAAAAATTTTTTTTTTTTTTTCTACACGCTTGGAGTTTCCTAATTTGGTTAATCTATTTGATTCACCTATAATATATAGTTATTGTAATCTGATAACATTTTTTTTCATATTGTTTGAATTTTTTCAGTATTTCCTTTTGATGCTAAACTTTTTTCATTTCATTTTTTTCATTTTTTTTTTTCATTCTGACATATTCTCGTTTATTCTATTTCCTATTTTATTACCTGAAAAGATATGTATTATCTTTTTTTTAAAAAAAATGTCATCTGTATTGAAAGATTCAACAACGAAACAATCAAGGAGTAGAAAAGGTTGTGATCATTGCAAAAAATCAAAAATTAAATGTGATGAAATAAAACCAAGTTGTGGGAATTGTTTAAAGTCTAATAGAAACTGTAAATATTCAGTTAAATTAATTTGGGGTGGTAGACCATATAAAGTACCAAAAGTTGAAAAATTAAATCCAATTGCAAGTTTATCGAGGATTCAACTGTCTGGGGTAAATTTGAATAATTTTTCAAAATCAAATGCAAAAACTAAAAAAGGTGAAAATGAAAATGTATTATTGTCTGAAAATTTAAAAAATGAAGATATACAAACTTTTAAGAATTTAGATAATAATATAATTCAACCAAGTTTGAATCCATCAGATAACTTAAATTTATTAATTAAAATGTCAAATCCAAATTTAAATAAATTTTTATTAAATAATAATAATAATAATGATACCACCACCACTACTACTAATAATATAAATTTCGAAGGTGACAACAATAATATAAGGAAAGAAATAACTGAATTTCATCTATTAGATGAATCAAGCGCTTCCGATAACAATATTAAAAAATTAACACCATTCAATAATGAAACAATTTCAGATAATATTACTAATGTAAATTATATGTTAGATTCATTTTTTAATGAAAAACTAACTCAAATATCTCCATCGGATTTCTTAGAAGAGATTGATAAACCAATTTTTGAAAATTTTGTTGATGCATCAAAGTTAACAGAATTCACGATAAATGATGATGATGGTACTGATCAAATTTTAAATCATTATAATAATAATAATAATTCAATATCTTATATTGATACAAAAATATCAGATGATTATCATTTAGACGATTTTGCGCTTGATTTAAGAAAACTTCAAAAAATTTCCGATAAGAATAATAGTGAAAATAATTTGTATTCTATACCGATGATAAATGAATTTAATAATAACAATAGTTACTCAAAAAATTTATTATCACCATCACCAACGGTATCAACCAATTCTTCCATTTCAGAAATATTAGAATCAATACCAAGGGGTTTATTACCATTACCTGATATTTTATTAAATGTACCTTATTATTATGATTCATTTTTATTTTTCATGAATTCAACATCATCCATTTTAACACCAGCCGATTCAACTTTGTATGTTAATAATCCATTCAAAATGGTTTTACCAAAACTTGCAATGACGAGTGATGGATTAATGTCATTAGTTATTGCATTTGGATCAATTCATAAAAGTTTACTTTTGAAAAATGATTCATCAGAAATTGTTGATTCTTTATTAAGTAGAGCATTATCAGATTTATTAATTTTATTAAATAATAAAGAAACTTCAACTTCTGACTTAACTTTAACATTAGTTTTGTTGTTTTGTTCATTTTTATCATTTAATTATAAATCTGATAAATGGAAAGTTCATATGAATGGCGCAAAACAAATTTTTTTAATGAGAGGTTACAATAAACCATTCGGTAAATTATTATCAGATTTTAAAACTGATGGTTCATTAATTAGTGGTGAGATTAAGAAAACTAAATTACTTTATTTTTTAATTCGTTGGTTTGCATATATTGATATTTTCACAAATTTGTCATCACCACTGGAACCTACTAACGATGACATTTTTAATTTTTGTTATAATAATAATGATTCCTTAAAAGATAACGAAGAATTTTTTTCACCAATTTCATTTTCTTCACCATCATCATTCTTGGATAATACTACTATTAATAGTATGGATCAAGAAGAGAACATAAAAACTGAATCCTTATTTGAAAATGACTTTGATAATGATAATCAGATTGATTATGATGGTATTGAAACTGAAGAAGAAATAATTAAAGAAGAATCACATCAAGGAATTGACTATATGCTTGGATTTAATATCAAATTTTTACCACTTTATTCAAAACTTTGCAAACTGATCAAATATACAAATTTAGTAAGAAGATCAAATGAGAAACTAAAATTAAAGTTAAATTTACCTCCCAAAATTATCGAATCTGCTATTAATCTTCAAATTCAATTTCAAAAATTAGAATTTAAAAACTACATTGATTCAAATTCACATCGAGCAAAATGTTTAAATACTATAATTGCTTCAAATTATTGCTTTTTGTTAATGGGTTTAATCCAACTATATAGAAGAGTTTTACTTTTGCCTAGAAACTCAAAATTAATTCAAGAAATGTGTTTGAATGTTTTGAATTCAATTTCAAAATATTGTGATACAAAAGAACCAAATTCATTATGTGTTATATTACCACTATTTATTGCTGGTTGTGAATGTGAAAAAATTAAATTTAGACCGATATTTATAAATAAATTACAAGATTTACAATCCCAGGGCTCATTCTCAGCTAGTTTTGCAATTGAAATAATGAATAAATGTTGGGAAACGGGTAAAGATTGGTGTGATATAATGTTAGAGGATAATAAAATGGTTGTATTCTTATGAATAAAGGATTGATTTGAGAACCCTTTGCTATATACACCGTCACAAAAGCGGAAAAATCGACTTGACGTGATTACGGTTCTCATTTTTGACATGAAAGTTTCTTTTTCTCCAAGTTTTCACCTGATGAATGCCATGATACATTAAAGCCATCATAGGTAGTTTTCAAGCAAACAAATTGGAATTGTGGATTTACAATTAATCTTGCTTTTGCATCATTATGACTAGAAGAAATATTTAGATAGAGATAAATATAAATCTATGCGTAAAAACAGATACTTTCTACTCGCAGATATCATATACAAGAAGGTGTACTATACCATTCTATTTCAGCCTCTATTTTCTGTATTGTAACAAAATAGCATCACATTCACTTTACTTGAATAAAAATCATGTGTTTTTTTTTCACTTCTATCTTGAAATTTCCTTTGAATGAATAGAGTTAGTGTTGCAATTACACCAAGGTGAAAAAGCGATAAATTAATAAAAAAAATTCAAGGCAGTGAGTGAACTTTACAAACAGCATTAATTCAATTAATTCCTTAATTTCAATCAAATTTTATTGATGATCCGTTTAAAAATATTAATTAATTAGTCATCATCTTCTATGTACAGCAATGCTGGTCTTCGGCCACTTCTTGAATTTTTCATATTTTTCAATGTATTGAGTCTTTTTATCAATTCATCACTTTTTTTAAGTGAATTATCAATAGAAATTAACTCGTTATGTCTTTTCAACCTCAATTCAGGGTCAAAACTAGTAAATAGCGTAACTGCAGCACCATCTTCATTATTGCCATTATCAAGTTTTTTAAATTTCAAAATTTTAGAATGGAAACCCCATAAAGTTGTACGATGGCAAACACTTAATACAGTAATTTTCAAATCCTGGGTTGCAATTCTATAACATTCTTTTTCTAAATCCGATGAAATACTTGAAGTACATTCATCTAAAACTGCAAATTTTGGGCAATGATAATAAAGTCTAATCATTGCAAGTCTTTGTTGTTCACCAATACTTAAAAAATCTGGCCATTTTTCAACTCTATCGAGACAGGGCATCATAAAAACACAATTTGAAATTTCATTATCAAAATCTTCATCACCAGAATCAACTTCATAATCAAGTAAATAGTCAAGATTCACTTTACGTAAAAGTTCAACTAAATATTCATCATCAAGAATTTTCATTTCAGGATTATCCTTTTTAGAATTTAAAACTTTTTCCCTATATTCTTCATAAGAATCAGGATAAATTATTTGTTCCCTTAAACTACCATAAGTAAAATAACTTTTTTGAGGTAAATAAAATAAATCATTTTTTGAATATGGTACAACTAATTTACCAGGATTTTTAACATCCCACAATCCACCCAAAATTCTAAATAATGAAGATTTACCACAGCCATTAGGTCCAATAATTAGCAAATTATCACCTTGTTTGATTGAAAATGATAAATTTTTCACAAGAACATTACCGTTTGGAGTTACAAGTGGTATATTATAAAAACTAATTTCATTTCCATAACTTACATTTGGACCAACGAGTAAAGGTTGAATTTCTGAAGAAGGGTAGTTTATTAAATTTTCTAATTTTGACGATTCATTAATATCGATCAAAATTTTTTGAAATTCCCATAATTCATCTGCATAACCTGAAATATTTTGAATATTTTTCTTTGATTGAATCAACTTACCCAAACTATCACTTGCTTTTAAAAGTAAACTCCTATTTGCAACAAAATCTGAAGATAAATTTATAATAATATTATCAATTTTATCATTTTGATTAAATTTACTTGAATAAACAGTTGTAAAAGTTGG
Source organism: Pichia sporocuriosa (assembly GCA_030574275.1). Classification (NCBI taxonomy): domain Eukaryota; kingdom Fungi; phylum Ascomycota; class Pichiomycetes; order Pichiales; family Pichiaceae; genus Pichia; species Pichia sporocuriosa. The sequence continues at coordinate 11,733 of JAJMES010000246.1, forward strand.
AATTGCACATAATAATAAACCAAAAGCACCCAAAAAATATTTGAAAATGAAATCTACTGCAAAATTATAAACTGCCATTCTTCTCAAATTCATCCTTTCAAATTTTTCAAATTCAAAATATGATGTATCTAATAAATCAATCTCTCTAATATGACCTTTTGCTAATGCAATTTCCTCATTATTAATTATTATATTTGAATGAAATTCATGAAATTTATTTTCTAATGTATTTTTCATATTATTCAAATTACTAAAGTTTGGAGTAAAAATTTTTAATATTAAGGTTGATATGTTTGCAACTACACCTAATAAAATTGCACCCTCTGAAGAATTTTCACTCGATTTTGACATATGATTTGCAGCAATTAAAATATCTAAAATTGGAGTTAACAATTGTGATGGTAAAATACTAAAACTATCAGAAAAATTCTCAACGGTACTTGTAATTCTATGATTTGGATCTGTAATTTTTGTTGAAGATTTTGAATTTAATAATTGATAAATTGTTGAATTGCCATTTTCCGGTAAATAATCATCAAGTAATTTATTTGTTAAATTTGAACGAATTGATTGTGATAATAATTTTTTAGATTTTTCCAAAAGTGAATCAGTTATTGATGAAGGTATCCCAAGAACCAACCAAATTGAAAGAAATTTAAAAAATTTTTTAAATTTTCTTGAAATTAAAGATGAAACTAAATTACCATCCAAAGTTGCAATTTTTAAAGTAATAAATGCTTTGAATAATAACAAACCAACTTGTAATAATAATTGATAAAAAGTATGTAAAGATTTATGATTTCTATAATCCAATTGTGCAAATAAAGCTATAATTGGGGTATTCTTCAACTTCAATAATAAATTCTTTACTATATTCTTTTTTTTGAAAATTGATAGGGAAGGTATATCATATTGTATTTTATCAAGTGATAAATCTTCCTTCTTCTTTTGTTTTTTCTTTGATTTTGATCCATTGTTAAAAATCATGTAAATGATTAAACAGTAGCATACACGCAATATAGATGTACGTCTTTTGGAATAAAGCAGTAAAAGTTTGTGTATTGAATTTGCAAGGTAAGAATTACCTTTATTTATGTAAGCTTGCGTTTTGTACATTATTTGAGATACGTAATTTACGAGAAAGATTCATATATCAAAGATACAAATAAATAAAAAAAAAAAGAATGGAACAAAGAAAATACCTCAATTTAGAAAAGTAAAACATATATAAAAAAACTAAAAATAAACGTTAAGTATTTAAATAAATAGATATACAGGGACAGGCATAAAGTTAAGCATTATCTAAAGGAAACGATGAAAAAAAAAAAAAAAAGCATTTACTATCAACATCGTCATACTCATCATAATCATAATCAACATCATCATCATCAATATCATCAACATCATGACCCCCTCACAAATTGCTCCCCATTTTCTAAAACGCGGGGGAGGCAAGAAATTATTAATGCTCAGCTCGTTGATAAATTATTGGTGATAAGCCTTTATTGTAATAGAATTGAGTCTTTGTCATTAATACTATTAGCAATTTGACGTTGTTTGTTTCTAATTTCCATACGTTTTACTGGCGAAACCTGTTTACAATGATATTTACTTTTGTTTGATATTATTATGTGTTAGTATTCAAATCAACGTTGGAAATTAAAATCTGAATGAAAAATCAATGATTTATAACATACCCTTGCAAATGTCCAATTATGCCTAAAACATATTTCATGGGCAAGTATTTCACCAAATCCCATCATCATACCATTGACAAATGGTAATATGAGATTAATACCACATTTTACAATAAAATTTCCAATTTTACCAAAATCAATATCAAAATTTTCATCTGTTTGATTCAAAATATTATCAACTGTAGCTATTTCGTTATTGTTATTAATCTCATTATCAAAGTTTTCCACTAATTTTGCTTGTTCATTTGCAGTTTGTAATGAATCTGCAATTTCGACTGCACCGTGTACTGTATCAGCTAATGAATCCATTTTATCTACTGATTCCATTATTTTACTTTCACCACTTCTTACCTTAACCTATAGCTCTCTCTCTATATATAAATTTAAAAATATAAATAAATTGACTCAATTGATTGCCAACAAATTAACAACTCACCTAACAGCGAGAAATCCATTAAATTCAACACTTATGACTGACCGCGCCTTGAGTTAGTTGTTGTAGATGTTCGTCAGTTAATTAATTAGTTGAAATTACTGAATAAAACTGATTTGAACATGCTGTATCTTAATAGTTGTATCTAAATGTAAATATAGGAGAGGATATAGATATAGATATAAATAATGTCATTAGATGCAAATATAAATTTTCAAAATACTCCAGATAGTAATCGTGCTACTACTGTTACTTCTACTACCAATAATACCACTAATAATAATAATAATGATCATAATACTAATTTTGAAGATGACAACTTTGACAGTGACGAAGAAGAAGAAGATGATACCGAAAACGAAGCCTCCATTGTTGGTAGAGCTTTAACCGCAATTGTTGATATTGGATCAAATGGAATTAGATTTTCAATTTCATCGAAAGCATCTCATCATGCTAGAATTATGCCTTGTGTTTTTAAAGATAGATTAGGTATTTCATTATTTGACGCTCAAATTAATACTGATTCTGATGATAATAGCAATTTTGTTAAAAAGCCAATTCCTGAAGATGCAATAAATGAAATTATACGTTCAATGAGAAGATTTAAATGGATCTGTGAAGATTTTGGAGTACCTTCAAATGGTGTCAAAGTTGTAGCAACTGAAGCAACTAGAGAAGCTTCAAATTCTAAAGAATTTAGGGATAAAATATTTGAAGCAACTGGTTGGAAAGTTTCACTTTTAAGTAAAGAAGAAGAAGGTATAACAGGTTCTTATGGTGTTGTATCATCATTTCAAGAAGTTTCTGGTTTATTTATGGATTTAGGTGGTGGTTCAACTCAATTGAGTTGGATAATTTCAAGAAATGGTGAAGTTGAAATTAGTAATAATCCAGTATCTTTACCATATGGAGCGGCTGCTTTAATCCATAGAATGAAATTTGAAGATATAAATGATTTATTTCATGAAATTAAAAATTCTTACAAAGTTGCATTTGAAAAAATTGATTTACCACAAATTTTAATTGATGATTGCAAAAAAAATAATGGGATTAAATTGTTCTGTTGTGGTGGTGGATTAAGAGGTTTAGGTCATTTATTAATTGCAAATGAACCTGAATATCCAATTCAGACAATTATTAATGGTTATTCAACAACTTTTGATAAAGTTGAAAATATGTGCAACTATTTATTATTAAAAAGGAAAGCTCCAAGATTTGAAAATTTTAAAGAAAGGGAGAAAGATAAAGATTCTAAAATATTTTGTGTTTCAAATCGTAGAGAGCAACAATTACCAGCAGTTGGATTGTTATTATCAGCTGCTTTTGAATCATTACCGAAAATTAGAACTGTTCATTTTTCTGAGGGTGGTGTCCGTGAAGGTGTTCTATATTCGATGTTTTCAAAACAAATCAAACAAGAAGATCCAATAATTACTGCAACTAGACCATATGCACCTTTGTTAGCAAATAAATATATGGAATTACTTAAAACAGGTTTACCATCAATGCATGATGGAATTGTACCAGTTGAAATTGAGGACCGAATAATACCTGCATTATGTAATATTGCATTTGTACATTGTTCATATCCAAAAGAACTTCAACCAACTGCTGCATTACATGTAGCAACTTCTGGTATAATTGCAGGTTCACATGGTTTATCACATAGAATTAGAGCATTAATTGGAATTGCACTTTGTGAAAGATGGGGTGCAGATTTACCAATTAGTGAAAATAATTATTATTCAAATTTAGAGAAATTAGTCATTGAGTCAGCTCCACGTCGGGGTGAAAGGATGATTTATTGGACTAAATTATGTGGTAAAATGATGCATGTTATTTGTGGTATTCATCCAGGTGGTAATATAAGACCTGGCTCATTATTATTTCAATTTAAGACCGATGATAATGCTATAACTACTGCAATCGATGAATCAGATATTGAGGAAAATAAAAAAGTAAAGAATACATTAGTTATAACATTACCTAATGATGGTGTTAAATATAGTTATAGTATTAAAAGTAGAGCTTTAGGATTTCAGAAGAAGATTAAGAAATTAAATAAAAAATTTTCATGTGCCGGTAAAGTAAAAGTTATTGTTCAACATGATAATATTTAGAAGTATATAAAAATATTTTTTTTATCTTTCCTATCCGTGTTTTCTTTTCCATCTGTTATTTCTTTTCTAAATTTATTTTATTTTCTAATTAATTTTATTTTGTTTTATTTTGAATAAATGAATAAATGAATAAATACATAGATAAACAACGAATAATTAGATAAATGAATAAATAAATAAGTAGGTAAATAAATAAATAAATAAATAAATAAATAAATAATATAAATAAATAAATAATATAAATAGTGAATAATTAGAAATTAGATCTTACCGATACCTCTACCTTCACCAAGATCTTCAATAGTTTCAGACAATGGCTTTCTATACAAAAGTTCCCAAAAGCCTTGTTTTTGATAAGTACCATTAGCAAATTCTTCATCTAAAGATTTATTTGATTCTTGATTTTTAATTTGACCAGTTTGATACATGTGGGTAAAATTTGTGTTAAAAGTACCAATTAATCCACCGGTCCAATTAAATAAACCAACGAATAAACCCATACCTAAAGCTAAACCAACTTTTTGATTAAGTGGAGATGATTTAAAAATTGTTGCAACTAAAATACCAGAAGAAGCAGCAATAATTTCATTTTTAGTCGTTCTTTCTTCATCTAGATTATAGAGTGAGTTAGAAATAAAACTGTAAGTACCTAATGCAAATGGAATTGATATAAAATGTCTTGGTGATAATTCAAATAATTTAAGATAACGTTCAGTACCTGGTCTTGCAGAACCTGTTCTATGTTGAAGTAATCTTCTAACATGCATACCACCAAGGAAAATTGCTGAATAAATTGTAATTTTCTTTGTTTCAGAGAATGTATCAACTGGTTCAAATGTAGAACTTACTTGACTATCCTTTAAAAAGAAAGGTCTTGGAAGTTTAAATGATTCTTGTGTTGTTGTTGTTTCAGACATTATGTATGTGTATATGTGTGTATGTGTATGTGTATATGTGTATATGTATATGTGTAAGGGTTTATGTATTTTATATTAATATAATTAAACTATGAGAATTTATAATTATCAGTTATTTTCGAAATGCGGTATATGAATATATGAAAGAATAGATATAAAAAAAAAACAATCTTTAATGAATAAAATCTACCCTGTAAATCAATCAATGATCAAAATGAATTAAATAAATGAAAGTATAAGATTACTTTGTATTTAAAACTGATAAAAAAGAGTAATTATAAATATCAAAATGCTCTATGTATTCATCAACTCAAGCAATCAACAACATGATTCAAGGTTTGAAATTGTTGTCTTTTCTCGTTTCTTTCTTTCTTTCTTTCTTTCTTTCTCTTTTTCTCTTTTTCTTTTTTTTTTCTTTTTTTTTTCCCCTCAATTTCTTTTCTTATTAACTGTCAATTTATAATGACGTGTCAACAACTGGCAAGTCACGTGCACATTATGTAAGCATACACACCAGTGCACCTATGCTTACATAATTTAAATGGAAATTTTCGGCACAAATTTTATTGAGAGAATTTTTTTTTTTTTTTTTTATTTTTATTATTGTTCTTTCGGATTTCCCTTTACGGGTTTAATTAGAAAATGGCATTATTTCTATTGTTAATTCCTAATTCCTATTTCCTATACCTTGTGTTGTTTTTATCTTATTAATCAATTATTTTGTTGTATGTTATAACATTCTTTCTTTTTCTTTCCTTTTTTTACCCCCCTCTTTCTTTATAAATAGTCTCAATATCATTACCTTCGTATAAGAAGAAGTGGAAGAAAAAGAACAAAAATATGATATTGTCTATTCCATTCTTTGCATTTTGTTTTATTTTTCTAATTGTAATTATAAATATAAAATCAATTACAAATGATGATGTTATTTATGATTTGCAATTAATAGGTAAAGATTATGATTCATTTTTTGATTCATCATTATTTAATCCTTATAATAAAATTAATTTAAAGCAACAATTGAAATCTAGATTACCAAATATTAATGAACCTTTGAGAGATTTAAAATTTGGTAAAATAAATTTTTTACATACAACTGATACACATGGTTGGTATTTAGGTCATCTAAACCAAAAACAATATTCATCTGATTGGGGCGATTTAATATCTTTTCATTCAAACATTTTAGATAATATTAATAAATTAAACAGTGATTTATTATTGATTGATTCAGGTGATAGACATGATGGTAATGGATTAAGTGACCTGACAATTCCGAATGGTGAATTTTCTTCAAAAATATTTTCAATGTTAGATTATGATCTAATTACAATTGGTAATCATGAATTATACAATGAAGATGTTAGTAAATTTGAATTTGAAAATACTGTTCCATTATATGGTGATCATTTCATTTCAACTAATGTTCAATATAAAAATGATAATAATGAATGGGTTGTATTTGGTAATAATACACACAGATATTTTGAAACTAAAATCAATAAATTTAAAGTTTTAAGCTTTTCATTTTTATTTGATTTTAAATTAGGTAATAAAAGAGTTAATGTTATACCAATTATTGAAATTATTAATCAAGAATGGTTTATTGAATTAGTTGAAGATTATTCTTTAAATTATGAAATTGATTTACTTATAATTTTTGGTCATATACCAATTAATCATAATTGGTTAGAATTATACCAATTGCATAATTTTTTTAGAAATTATTTCCCAAATATTTTAATTCAATATTTTGGAGGTCATTCTCATATTAGAGATTTTACAATTTTAGATAATTTATCAACTGGTTTACAATCTGGTAGATATTGTGAAACTATTGGATTTTTATCAGTTGATGAATTACCAAATAATGATAATAATTTTGATGTTAAAAATAATATTCATAGAAGATACATTGATTTTAATTTACATTCTTTTATGCATCATTCAAATCATACAAATTTAGATAATTTTAATACTGAGAAAGGTTTGTTTGTTTCAAAAGAGCTCGAAAATTATAGTAATATATTAAATTTGAATGAAGTTTATGGAATTGTCCCACATAGTTATTATATGTCTGCAGCTGATTATAATAATAATGATGAAAAATCTTTATTAAAATTTTTAGAAGACAAAATTTTAATTGATTTAAAACCAAAGTTTTGCAATAAAGAAATTAATCAATTACCAAATTTAATTAACGGAAATGATAGAATTATCTTAATTAATACAGGTGGTATCAGATATGATTTATATAAAGGTGAATTTACAAGAAATTCACTCTTCACAGTTTCTCCATTTAAAAATATGTGGAAATTTATACCAAATGTTTCACCTGATATAGCATTAAAATTGAAAAATATTTTAAATAATGGTGATTTTATCATTAATAACCATAGTCTAAAATCTACATATCAACGTACAATTGATTTTTATAATAGTAATTATGATAATAATGATATTAATCATAATAAAAAATATTCAAATAATGATAGTGATAATTTACTTCCAATTTCTTATGGTTATACAACATTTGATGATTTTGGTCATCATGGTGATGATACGATTCATAAAAAATTAAATTCATATTATGTTCCAAATGTTATTCAATCTTATGAAAGAAATCCCTCAGGTAATGGTGAATTTATTGATGTTATTTATTATGATTTCATCGAACCTTTTATTTTGAATGCTTTGAAAGAAGCTTGTAATGATGATATCCTATTATTTGAAAGACTGTCATCATCTGTTGAATTTTATAATGATTGCTCTGAAGAATATAATCTAGGTCAACTGTTGAAAAATTATGCGATTAAAAATTGGAATTAGTTTATAAAACCTATGATAAAATACTACAACGACATTTGCTTCCATTTTGCATCCATTTACCCTTTCATTTCTCTCGTTTTTTTTATAAAATATTTAGTTTATGGTTTAATTTTAATTTTAATGATAATGATAATGATAATGATAATGATAAAGATAAAGATAAAGATAAAGATAAAGATAATGATAGCAGCAATTCTGATATCACGTGACATTTTAATCCAACCCTCACACCTCACTTAAAAATTAATTTTAAACCCTGAAAAGTGATAGAAAACCGCACAAAAAAAAGCGCAAACCTTTTTTTTTTCCCGCGAATAGATGGGAAGTATGAAATTGTTTGGGTTTGATCATAAAAGATGAAGATTTCCTCATCTGTATATTATACACAACATTTTTTTTTTTTTTTTTTTTCACTTTCAATCTGTTAGAATAACTTTTTTTTCTTTTCATTAAACAATAACAACTTTATCAAAATGGCTAGAGGACCGTATGTATTTATTACAAATTGATTAGTTGATTAGAATTAATTGGATTATCAGCTATATCAACTGAACAAAAAAAAAAACACAAAAATGCTTTGAATCAAAAGGTAAATATTCTTTATTTTATTACAATATTATTTAGTTATTTCAATACTTAATATGTTTATGCACTTGTGCATCTTGTTGTTTAAGTTCTTTGAGACTTTAACAACCTATATCTCTTATCAAATTAAATTGATAAGAGATGTATGAAGGACTAGTTATGTCCACGAAAGATTTCTAGTAATGCAGAATTTATTCTCTATTTTCTGATGCTTAATTTTCTTTTGGTTTTTTTTTTCTTTATGTTTTTTGGATTTTTGTTTTATTTCAATGTGACTTGATACTAACAGGTTATTTTTTAATTAATTTTTTTTTCACAGAAAGCACCACATGAAGAGATTATCAGCTCCAAAGCACTGGATGTTGGACAAGTTGTCCGGTGTCTATGCACCAAGACCATCTGCTGGTCCACACAAGTTAAGAGAATCATTACCATTAATTGTTTTCTTAAGAAACAGATTAAAGTATGCTCTTAACGGTAGAGAAGTCAATGCTATCTTAATGCAAAGACACGTTAAGGTTGACGGTAAGGTTAGAACTGATTCTACTTTCCCAGCTGGTTTCATGGATGTTATTACTTTAGAAGCAACCAACGAAAACTTCAGATTAATCTACGATATTAAGGGTAGATTTGCAATTCACAGAATTACTCCTGAAGAAGCTGCTTACAAATTATGTAAGGTTAAGAAGGTTCAATTAGGTAAGAAGGGTATTCCATACGTTGTTACACACGACGGTAGAACTATCAGATACCCAGATCCATCAATTAAGGTTGGTGACTCTGTTAAGGTTGAATTAGAAACCGGTAAGATCTCTGATGTTATCGCTTTCGAAACCGGTAAATTAGCTATGGTTACTGGTGGTCGTTCTTTAGGTAGAGTTGGTGTTATCACCCACAGAGAAAGACATGAAGGTGGTTTTGATTTAGTTCACTTAAAGGATTCTTTAGATAACTCTTTCATCACCAGATTATCTAACGTTTTCATCATTGGTAACGAAGCTGGTAAGCCATACATTTCTTTACCAAAGGGTAAGGGTATTAAGTTATCTATTGCTGATGAAAGAGACAGAAGAAGAGCAATGGCTGGTTTATAAATAATTAGTTTATAATTGTTTTTATTCTTGTTTAATTTCTTTTGGAATAATAATTTTCCTTTTTTTAATAAAAAGTATTAAGGTTTTGGGTTTGTATGAATTGTTAATAAAATAATAAATACCTTAATTAAAAGTAAAAGTGAAAGTAAAAATTTAAGTTCTTCCAGATTATTACCTACCTATATACAAAACGCTAACTAATTGCACAAACATATTGCCTATCTTTTGAAAGGATATTCAACATCTTCGTCTTTTCTCTTCCAAATTTTCTTCTTCTTTTTACTTGGAATATATTCAACGAATATATTTTCACAGTTTTTCTTCTTGAACTTCTTGATGAATCTTGGATCCCATAATTCTGAAGCTATACCTAAATCTTTACAACATCTCATTAATGCGTTACTTTTACAACCTTCAGTTGCAGTTGGAATACCTTGTTCTTTGAAAAATGTTTGTTCACCTCTTGCAATAGATACCAATCTACCATGAATAACTAAACCATATTCTCTGGTTAATAAACCACCCGTTTCTTGCATTTGAACTAAAGTTTCAGATCTAGGTGCTAACCCCCAAGCACCAGCTCCAAATGCTCGGTTTAAAATTCTTCTGTATTTAATTTCTGGTAAATAGAGCAATCCATCAGGTGTAATTTCTATATCATCATCAGGCAGTTCGTTACATAATATATCTTGTGCTTCTTTACTGAATGCTTCGTTACCTAGTCCATGAAATGATTCTGACCAATTTTTAGTAGAATCGGAATCTAAGAGTGCAGATTGTGTTTGGCTTGAAGGGCTGAAATCTTTTAAAGTTTTGTTAAATACATCACTGATTGATGTGGCAATAGTTTTATCATCGTTACTATTAGTATTATTATTATATTTGGTACTTGAACTGAAATCACGATTAATGTTTATAACTGGATCAATGGACTTGCTCTTAGATGGTGATGATGTCGACTCCTTCTTGGAACCACTGCTATTGCTCATACTAGTTCCAAAAGCTTCAAACATCTCATTTGATGAGATAAGACGCCTTTGAGAAGCGCCAAACTGGAAATCCACAGCTGACGCTTTGACCACATGTTTTGTTGTCTTCAAAAACATTACACTTGATTGTTTTATCT
>JAJMES010000246.1:22633-68849 GCA_030574275.1 Pichia sporocuriosa
TTTTTTTTTTTTTTTTTTTTATTCTTTCTCTGATACAAGGCATGAAACAGTTACGTGTCAAAATGTATTGTTTTAGGAACAACTATTACGGAGAAGGTTTTGTAACATTATTGTAGCAGGACAAGACGAAAATGGCCCCAAAGAAAAGTACAAAGAAGTCTTTGACTCCTGTGCCTCTAACTACTTTGCAGAAGGGAGAAGACACTCGTGAATCAAGTTCTATTGATCCTTCAATGGAAAAATGGTACAAACTTGCAAATGTTTGTATTACTTTATGTGCATTTTTCACAAGATTCTATTATATCTGGCATCCAACCGAAGTTGTTTTTGATGAAGTTCATTTTGGTAAGTTTGCCTCTTACTACATTGAAAGAACATACTTTTTTGATTTACATCCACCATTTGCAAAATTATTAATCGCTTTTGTTGGTTGGTTAGTTGGTTTTGACGGTAAATTTAAATTCGACAATATTGGCGATAGCTATATTGAAAATTCTGTTCCATATTTACCTTTAAGAGCATTGTCAGCTGTATTAGGTACTTTAACTGTTCCATTGATGTTTGCAACTCTAAAAGAATGTAATTATTCAGTTTGGACTTGTATTTTAGGTGCTGCAATTGTTGCTTTTGATAATGCTCATGTTGCAGAAACAAGATTGATTTTACTTGATGCCACTTTAATTATTTCTATTGCTGCTTCAATGTATTGTTATGTGAAATTTACTAAGTTAAGAAAACAACCATTTACTTTTGAATGGTATCAATGGCTATTATTAACAGGTGTTTCCCTTTCATGTGTTATTTCAACTAAATATGTTGGTGTTTTAACATTTTTTTCAGTTGGTGTCGCAGTTGCATTTGACTTATGGCAATTATTGGATTACAAGAGGGGTTTAACAATTAGACAATTTTCAAGACATTTGATTGCTCGTTTTGTTTTATTAATTGTTGTTCCATTCTTTATTTACCTCGGATGGTTTTATATTCATTTTGCAATTTTGACAAAATCAGGTCCAGGTGATCCATTTATGAGTTCAGAATTTCAAGAAACTTTAGGTGATTCTGCTCTTGCAAGGGAGTCAAAGGATATTAATTATTATGATATAATTACAATTAAGCACAAATCAACTGAATGTTTCTTGCATTCTCATACTTACAGATATCCATTGCGTTATGAGGATGGTAGAATTTCATCACAAGGTCAACAAGTTACTTGTGCTAATTCAGCAATGGAAGAAACTAGTGATTACTGGGAAATTTTACCGGTTCAAGCATTCCAAGGTGGAAAACTTGGTCATCCAGTTTATCAAGGAGATACTTTCAGATTAAGACACGTTGAAACAAATGGTTATTTATTGACTCATGATGTTGCATCACCACTTTATCCAACCAATGAAGAATTTACCGTTGTATCCTTGGAAGAAGGTGACGGTCCAAGATTCAATGATACTTTGTTCAGATTTGATCCTGTCGATAAAAGAACTGACACTCATTTAAAAACCAAAGGTTCAATTTTTAAAGTTTTGCATGTTCCAACAGTTGTTGCTATGTGGACTCATGATGATGTTTTATTACCTGATTGGGCTTTTAATCAACAAGAAGTTAATGGTAATAAAAATGTCGGAGATAATCAAAATAATTGGTTTGTTGATAAAATTATTGGTTTAAGTGGTCCAAGAGCTGAATTTGTTCCAAAGCCAGTAACTAAATTGCCATTCTTCAGAAAATGGTGGGAACTTCAATTTTTAATGTTTGAGCACAATAATAATTTATCAGCTGATCATCCATTTGCTTCACAACCCAACGAATGGCCACTTTGTATGTCTGGTGTTTCATTCTGGACAAATAATGATTTAAAACAACAAATCTTTTTTGTTGGTAATATCCCAGGTTGGTGGTTTGAATGTATGATGATGGCTGCATTCCTTTTAGTTATTGGATTCGATCAGTTGACAATTCATAGAGATATTCATATTTTGACTGAAAAATCAAGATTCAGACTTTATCAAAACCTTGGATTTTTCTTTGTTGCTTGGTTATTCCATTATTTACCATTCTTTTTAATGGGAAGACAAAAATTCTTGCATCACTACTTACCAGCACATTTACTGGCAGCATTATTTGCCGCTGGATTTTTGGAATTTTTATTTACAAATAACAGAACTGAAGAATGGGCGGATAAATCTGAAAAACCAGATTCACTTAATACAATTCCATACGTTTCTGCATTAGTTCTTTTATTGACTATTTTAATTTCAGGATTTGTTTTCTTTGCACCAATCACTTATGGTAACGTCTCGCTAAGTGTTGATGAAGTTTTAAGTAGACAATGGATGAATATTAAACTACATTTTAGTAAATAGAATTCTAAATAAAACCGTGTAATTATATAACCACTTAAACAATCAATTATTTATTTATTTATTTATTTATATATACTAAACTAATTATTTTTTAGTGGCAGTGGTAAAAATCTATGAAGTTTGTTTGTTATTTGTATATAATCAGGTTCTGACTCCGGAGTTATAAGTGAATGTCTAATCATAAAATCAATTATTATGGCAGCACAGTTATCTTTAAATTCATGATTTGCCAATCTTTTTTTAACTTCTGCAATATCCATTAATCTGAAATCTTCGGATTCATGATCAACCGGATGTGGGATTATTGAAACATCCATCTCAATATCATAAACATATTCTACTTCTGGCTGGACTAAACCAGATTCATATTGATATTCACCAGGTGAAAGCTGATCTAGATATGATACTACCCCACAAGATTTTATATGTTTTGAAACGTATTCTTCTTCTAAACCTGCTTCTTCATAACATTCCTTATAACAAGTTTCTAAAGGTCCATAGGGAAATCCCAAACCACCAGCGACGGTATTATCTAACATTCCAGGATATGTTGGTTTATTAGCAGCTCTTCTTGGAACCCATAGTTTATAATTACCATTTTCAGACTTCAAATATCCATTAATATGAACACCATACATCACAACACCAAATAATGGACACATTGAACGCTCTAAGTGAAAATAAGGAAGTCCATTATTATCATAAATTGTATATTTTTCATTTCTCCAACCCTTTAAGGTTTCAAATAATGAATGTGATCTCCAATTTGTGCCTATTTCCATCAACACTTCTTCACGTTTTGCAATTGAATCAAGAGATGGATGAAATGATATTTTATTTTCAGTCTTGGAAAACAAAAAATATTGCGGGTATTCTTCAATCGCTTTTGCAACGGGTTGAATAAGAAATCCTAATTGAAATGATCCGTCATGTGAATAAAGAAAATACACATTTTCAACAAATTTTTTATATTGTGTTTCATGTGGATAAGGTACCACATCTACCTTTTTCACAAGATCTAAGTTGGATACCATGCTTGGTGTTGCTTAAGAGCTTCAAGTGAATAGGAGCCAACCACTGTTGTACAATTAAAAAATGCCCATACTAGTGATAAAACTTAAAATCCAAATTACAATTTATGTGGGTCTGAAGATACTCATTTGACAGTCACGTGATACAAATTTTTGCATGAAGAAAAAAAAGAAAAAAAAGAAAAAAATTGAAGTGATTTGCATTCAGGAATCCAAAAATACATGTTTCAAAGTTCAAACGGAATGTATTGTTAGATTCTTCTCTTACATATTTATGAAAAAAAAAATGCCATTTTTTTTGCTGATTCTACTCTTTGGGAAATTGTGCATGGGTAATTTTATCACGTTAAATAAAACCAATGGCTCTGCTAGTCGTATCAACGATAATTTGCTTGTAATACCATATACGTTTTTCAGAGTAACCGAGCTCAGTAGAATGTTTTTTTTTAAAAAAAGAATAAATCTTTATCGATTATCATGTGAAAAATACGTTAACAAAATTTATAAACACAAAGTTTATATAAACGGTAAATGAAGTGGCACTTTCGGAGATGTGAGAACTTCTGCTAATCCGAAATAATATTAATTTCTTGTGCGGCAATTTCATTTTGAGCCGTTCAACGGTTTCAATACTTCCCTAGTCTTATTTTCTTTCCACAAAGATACCAACTATTTGGACATGTAGATACCGAAGAATAAGACGTTTTCCATAGTGTATTACTACTCTGCCAAAAATACTTTTTCTTTTGTTTTTTTTTCCTTTTAATCATTAGTCAATGCGATATTAGTAAGTCTATATTATAATCTATAAAATCTAGTATAAAAAAGGAATGAATTAGATACTCTATGTTAATTGTTCTTCTATTCGACACAAAAAATAACTGTTTTTTACACTTATATTACCAAACTCTATTTCATATTTATGGAAAACGTCGAAATCGTAACCACTAAGAGATGGCATTTCACCACATTTTTTCAAAAGGTATTCAATAGAAATCATTTCATCTTTAGATTTTAATGAACCATAAACAGAAATTTGATCATCAATCTGGTTGATCTTTGAATTAAATTTTAATAATGATTTCATTCCATCTTTTTCTTTTAATTTCATTTCAATTTGTAATTTTATAAAAGGTTCATCTTCATTAACTATTAAATGTAATATTGAAGATTTGGTATCAATATTATTATCAACAAAAGTTTCGGATTGTTTCAGCTTGAGAGGATCTCTTGTACATTCCAAATTCCCGAGGTTAAATGTTGTAACGTATTGATCATCAGGCTCTTGATATAAAGTGTGAAAAATTTTCGGTTGTAAGCGTGAATAATTAGATGAATTATTCTCTAATCGAGATAATCTATGTGAAACTTGATCCATATCAACGGGTTCATTATTTAAAGATTTTGGTAAAGAAGGAGTTGATAATTGTGATGAACAATTAGAAACACAAACAGTTTTGTAAGTTTCTATTAAACGATCTTTATTTTGTGGTGAAAAGATACTAAAAAAAATCGATTCATTATTTGATATGATATTGTTTATTCTTGATGTTATTGAACATGATGCAAGCGTACTTAGATATCTATTTGATACTAGTAAATTTGTTAAAGATAACGCGGTAACATTATCTAAAACTTCAAGTTGAAGTTCCACGGGTAGTTCAAGAACTTTGGCTAGTGACATTTGTCGGTTGATGTTAGTAAAACGACAAAGTAAAAAAGTCAAAAAGTAAAAAAAAAAAAAAAAGAAAATAAAAGAAAGAAGAAAAAGCAAAAGAAAAAGAACAAAGAAAACGTATTTTTAAAAGATCAAGCCATTTTAAATATTAAGAAAAAAAAATGGTAAGAAAAAAAAAAAGAAACAATTAAAAGTTCTTCGGAGTGATAAAAAGAAACGAACAAAATTTTAAATTTTCAAATTCCGATTTTCTACGAATTTAATAATCCACAGGAGCCGATCGACTTGCCATAATGTTACCCGGTTTCCATTCATCTGACTATTTTCTGAAAAAAAAAAAAAGAAAAAGTTTCCACGCTGAAAAAGAGAGAAAAAAATACGCAAAGGTGCTCAGCGATATACGTTATTCAGAGCATTGATTCAAGGATTCGTTAATTTTAGTAGGGTACAGTGTTAGCAATACACATATCTGAAGTTATTTATCAATATCATATTTGCAATGTTTAGTAGAAACAGTTCCATTGCACTACGTCATGCAAGAAATGCCAGATTTATGGCAACTGAAGCTTCCGAAGTAGCAGCATCTGAATCTTCTGCAGATTCTGGTAAAATGCAAAATTTATTAGAAAAATTGGCATCTATTACAAGCAATGGTTCAACTGTACAAAAACAAACTATGATGAAAAAATCCAATAACAGAGATGGAAAATTTAGAGGATCTGAAAAAGAAAATAAAGAAAATAGAAAATCCAAGCCATACAAAAAGGATGCTTCAAATGCAAATTATAAGAGAAATAATAACAACAACAACAATAATAGATCAAGAGAGAGAGTTAATAACAATACTAGAAGAGGCTTTACTAATAGAAATGAAAGATCTACTCAAACTGTTTCTCATTTTGATAGATTTAAGAATCCAAAGAAATCATTAAATTCTTCCAAAACTTCTTCCACTTCCTCATTAAATGCCGATGGTTTATCATTTGCTGATTTTGAAGAAGCTAGAGCTTTATATATTAGAAGAAAAGTTGAAAATAAACAAACAATCTTAGCATCTACAAGTGAAGAACGTGTTTTCAATTTTGTTCATTCACGTGCTGTTCATAAATCTCAAATTTATGATTTAAAGAATGAAAAATTTGCATCATTTAAGGAACTACCAAATATTTATAGACTTGAAGGAGTTAAAAAATCAGATTTAGAATTAACAAAGGATAAATTAGGTTACGACACAAAATCTCGTATTTTGAGAGCTTTAGAACAACTTACTACAAAGAGAGGTTTTAAATTAATTGATTCAGAAAAGAAAAATTTTAAATATTTACC
Source organism: Pichia sporocuriosa (assembly GCA_030574275.1). NCBI lineage: Eukaryota > Fungi > Ascomycota > Pichiomycetes > Pichiales > Pichiaceae > Pichia > Pichia sporocuriosa. The sequence goes on from JAJMES010000246.1 coordinate 29,032, forward strand.
TTATAATTCAATGCTTTATCCATATGGTAATACCACATTGCCAAATAATTTAGACAGGCCAACCGCAAATCTTAAATTTATAAATAATATACCAAAGGAGGAAATTGACGCAACAATTGCATCTGTTGTTAAAGGTACAAGACAGGAGTTAATTTTTGATCCAAAATTCCAATTCAAAACTCAGAAATTGAAAGTTAATGCGCAAGTCGTCGTTAATGGTTTGAACAGAAATGCACAATTGCAAGTTGATAATCTTCATAAATCTATGGCTCAAGTCATGTTGGGAGAAAAACCAGTTAATGCGTTACCACAACCAATATTAGCTCCAAAGAAACTTTAGAGAAAAAGATAATTGTTCTTTTGAACAAACAAACACCTATTTATTTATTCACTGTATAAAACCTATTTATTTTTTAATTAATAAATGATTCTTGTATGTAGAGAAAAAAAATAAGGGAGAACTCACAGTCGATCGACGCGCCATTTTCAGTTTTAAGATTTTTTTTTTATTTTTTTTTTTCCTTTTTTTTGTCGTCGTTGATGAGAAGAAAAAAAAAAGGAAAATGAGAAAGACAAAAAGCATTATGAATTTCAGGTCTAGTTTAAAAGGCACAATTAAAACATTATCTTATTTAGGATACTCTTTTTCCTTTATCATTTTCTCTTTAAACTAATTTGCTCTAAAAGAACACACAATGTCTTTCAACAAGTTTGCTTCTGTGAGCAAACGCATGTTCTCAACTACGAGAATAATACAACAGAAAGAAATTTCAAGTTTAGACTCCAAAAAGGTTAACCATATGCAATATTTACTTAAATATTATGATCCTGAAGTTGTTGACTCTATTTTGAAGGCAGAAAATGCTATTGAACCTGAGCATTTTGCAAAGAGGAAATTAAACCCAGTTCAATTTGCTCCACATTTTATGACAGATTTTACGAAAAAGAGTGATTATTTTGATCATAAAGTAGGGAAATCAAATTCTTTTACTGAAATTTCACAACCGAACCAAGTTGATATCCCAAAGAATCAAATTTTAGATACCGATGGCAGTGAGAAACGTTCTGAATTGGGTGAATTAGCAAAGAAATTATCACTTGCAACGGGTTTTAATGAAAGGTACATTATGGGTTTGAAAGTTAAAACTTTAATTTTAAAAACTGTTAGAAATCAAACTTCAAAGGGTAAGATTAATTCCTTTTATGCATTAGTTTGTGCTGGTGATGGTAATGGTATGTTAGGTATCGGTGAAGGTAAAGATCCTGAAGAGCCAGGTACAGCAATTTTAAAAGCGCATTGGCAAGCAGTTAAAAATTTAGTTAAAGTTCCAAGATTAGAAGATAGGACAATTTTTGGTAATATTGAACATAAATATGGTGCATCTGTTGTTCATTTAAGATCATCACCACCAGGTTCTGGTTTAAGATGTAATCCAATGGTTTTCGAATTGGCTCAATGTGCTGGTATTAACGATTTATCATCTAAAGTTTATAGATCGAGAAATAAAATGAATGTTGTTAAATGTACCATGGAAGCATTGCTAAAACAAAAAACTATGGATGAAATTGCATTAGAAAGAGGAAAGAAGGTTGTCGATTTGAGAAAGGTTTATTACTCCGTCGAAAAATAATTTTATTTTTTCCAAACGCCTGATGTTTTTTTAGAAGCATTATTTTATTCTGTACATAATTAATTTACTATTTATATAAAGATCTTCTAATTAAAGCTAGAATTGAATTAAAGTTAAAATTACTGGAAACTAAAAAAACAAAAAAAAAAAAAAAACAAAATAAAAATAAAATTGAAAAAAAAAATCTATTTCTTTTTAGCCTTCTTTTGCGTAGCATCTGCAACAAGTTCTTCAAATATTTTAGCCTCCTCAGCTTCCCATTTTGACCTTTCAGTATTTTTGAATACCGTTCCCAACATTTTCAAAGCTTCAGCCCTTTCAATCCTTTTGGAAAGGGGAACTGATTCATCATGTAAGACATTTGAAACAACTTCTCTCAAATTTGATGAAATTTCCATATGCGATCCTTTCCAAGCAGCTGCCAAAATTTTACCCATCAAAAGTTTCTCCATTTCAGCCACTTCTTCATCTGTTGGAACAGGTCCTTCATCTTCTTTCTCAGATTTAGAATTACCAGTTTCAGTTTCCGAATTTTCTTTTTTTGGTTCATTTTGAGGAGCTGTTTCACTATTTCCACTTTTATCATTATCATTGGTATGAAAATCAGCATCTGTATCAGCATCAGCATCTGCGTTTGCGTTTGCACTTGTATCAGTTTCTTTATTGAGTTCTCTATCTCTTCTTTCAGTCATTTTTGCCAATTCTTGCATTGTACTTTGTGCATCCAATGCAATGCTGATAGTAGAATAAGTATCTTTAATAATACCACCTTTTTCCTTCAAAGTACCATACCAACCACCTATACCCCAAAATGAATTTTGTGATTTTAAAAATGTATTAGCCTTATTATAATAGATAGTTCCAATCGTATGTAATAATTCTAAACCAAAAGATTCCATTTTCAAGTTTTCAGCTTCAAGCCTAAATTTTTCAGCAAAGGAAGCTTTTATATCATCTGATTTATCAGTTTCTGTATACAGGGATAGCCTATCAGTTAACCTTTTAGTTAAATCTTTTTGAATTTCTAATCTGTGAAGTCGTTGTTCTTCCTCCACTTTTTCTCTTTCTGCCTCAAGTTCTTTTTTCCTTTCTGCTTCAACCAATTTTTTTTGTTCTTCAACTGTCAAATTATTGAGATTATGATCACCTAAAAGCTTACTTGAAGAAATATTAGATTTATTGTTTTCGTAATATCGTTCAGCATCTTCAGTTTGTCTTTCTACAGCTTCCTTTTCTGCATCATCCTTTTGTTGTAATTCAAATTCTTTAGTCAAATTCTTCAATAATGTCAATTCACCAACATATGGTAAAAATGATTCACCACCGAATATATCATCAAAGAATTTTTCAGGGTCAACCATTTCTGGACTACCGCCTTCTTGAATACCAACTTGATCATATTTTATTCTCTTTTCTTTATCACTTAATACTTGATATGCCTCACTGATTTTTTTGAAAGTCTCAGCAGCTTGATCATCACCTGGGTTTTTATCAGGATGATATTTAATTGCCAACTTTCTGTATGATTTTTTGATTTCAAGTTCTGTAGCTGACGCTTTCACTTCTAACAAATCATAATAGGTGGTATCTACAACCATTATATGCTATTCTTTTAAATCAATTAAACTGTTAAAAAGTAGAATATGCTTGTGCTGATGCGTATGATATTTGTTGTTAAAGATAAATAATTGTATTTATCATCCATCATCATTCTATTTTTGTCTTTTTTGCAGCAGTAATCGTAAAGAGATAAAATTTTTTTTTTGTGTTTTGCGAATGTTATTTTCGATCAGAAAATCACGTGACGGTGTCTAAATATTGCATTTATTTAATTATCTATTTAATTAATTAATTATTTAAGTCTATTCAAAGACCAGCTCTTCTTTTATTTTGAGATTCATTACAAGGTTTACCATCAAGTATATCCTTTTTAACCAATTTATCTGCTTCGACCCTTTTTGGAATGTATTCAAGGATTAAATCAAGTTCTTCACTATTATGTGGTAATTTAACAACACCATTGTTATCACCGATAATAAAATCACCTGGATTTATAGTTTCAGTATAAGGTTCTGGATAACCATCAATCAATATTTCAACAGGTACATTGATTCCAACCATTTTAACAACTGGTCCATGCGCAGCAGATCCTAAACCATAAGAGAAGACATCCCTATTAAGTTCAAGATGTTCTTCAATATCTCTGATTCTACCAAATACTACAGTACCATTACTTTTCAAATATTGTGCCCTTGTTGACATTAAACCACCATATAAAGCATTAGTCATTTTAGTAAATGGGGAATTAGTCTTTTGTAAATTTAAAGTTGTTGCAATTACTAAAATTGAATCTTCTGGTAAATTATCAATATAACCACCATTAATTGCATCCCTTGGATCATCTTTTGGTGCAAATAAAACAGTATATGCACTACCGACCATTGTATCATTTCTTGAATTTAAAGAATATCTTTTCAAATTTGGTAATGTTCCACCATACTTATTTTTATATTTGACTAATGCATCTGATATGTCACAACTTGTATATTTTGATAGTTTTTCAATTATTCTTTTAGTGTTTGCATTTGACATATTTGACATTTACTTTTTGCTCAGTTTTCCCAATAAACCGTAAACCGTAAACCTTAAACAGTAAAAAGTAAACAGTAAAAAAAATAAGAAACCAAAATCAAAGTGAATTCTGATTAAAGTCCAATTACAACACTCTATTCTCATATTCCTCTACCCATATTCCCGAATAAGAAAGCTCGGATATCCGGAGATGAGATAATCAGGCTTTGTCACGTGACTGCTTTTTTTCTCTTATCATGAATTTTTTGTTACCTGGCCCAAAATGGTCACAGTTTTGTCCCTTTTTTTTTTTGGTTTCCCTTTTATGTTTATGTTTATGTTTATGTTTATGTTTATGTTTATGTTTTAATTTTAATTTTAATTTATATTCGATTTAAGGTGATCTGTTTTATCCTCTTTTTGTTTTTTAAAATAGTCTATGTTATTATTGATTAATCTGGGGAATTTTTACTTGATTTTACTTTGTTGATTCCTTTTTTTTTTTTTTTTTTTTTTTTTTTTTTTTTTTTTTTTTTTTTTTTTTTTTTTTTTTTTTTTTTTTTTTTTTTTTTTTTTTTTTTTTTTTTTTTTTTTTTTTTTTTTTTTTTTTTCTTTCTACGCTTTGCTTATTAGTGGAATCAGAGTCTTTATCTTTATTGTTTTCTTTTGTTTTCTCTTTTTTTCTTGTATTTTCTGTTTGTTTCAAACTAACTCAGAATTTTGCAAATATTTGAAAGTAAAAACGGGATTTTAGATCAGATTAAAAAGTACAATACAAAACAAAAAAAACATAAAAAACAAAGGATGCTTATCTATTCAAATATTATTTTCACATTTTTTTGCTTGGTGGCTGTATCTGCTATCCCCGTTAGCCCATCACCCTCTACACTTAATGATTTACAAAGTTATATTTTTGTAGACTATTATCATGATTTTTGGTCAAATTTATGGAAATATCTGTTTCCAAATAAGAAAAAATATGTAAGTGATTTAATTATTTATGATGGTATTACAAGTATCTACAATTCCAATTCTAATCAAACAACAACAGATACTATTGAATTTGAGTTATGGATTGTAAATCAAACTGATATTTCATTTAATGGAATTCTATCAAATATCGGTGGAATAGGAATTAAATCTGAAGATGTTTCTCCAGGTTGTGTTATTGCTTCACCATCAAAGAATAATCCAAATTATTTCTTTCAATGGGTTAGAGATGCTGCTATAACAATCAACTCATTAGTTGAATATTTAAAGGATAATAAAGATGATTTAAATAATCCAATATCTCAACAATTACTCCTTGCGATTGAATCATATATTGCAAATTCTTTTATATTACAAAGACTTGATAATAAATCTGGTACATGGAAATCCTTAGAAGGTTTAGGTGAACCTAAATTTATGGCAGATTCAACTCAATTTAATGAAAATTGGGGTAGACCTCAAAGGGATGGTCCAGGTTTAAGAATTATAACAATTTCAAATTTTGTTAAATTTTTAATTGATAATGATTTAAATACTTCTCATCCTGATTTGCCAAATTTAGAATATATTTATAATGAAATTTTAAAACCTGATTTAACATATATTATTGAAAACTGGGATAAAAATGGTTTTGATCTATGGGAAGAAATTGATTCAATTCATTTATTTACAAGTTTAACTATGCTTAAAGCATTAAAATCTGGTTTTGAAATTTCTAAATTATTTAATGATTCAGATTTCTCATTTAAGTTAAGATTGTCATTTATTAGTTTAAGATTTTATATAATGGTAGAATCTGGTTTTAAAAACTCAAATATACCATATTTAATTGAAACTCCATCTTTATTATTTGAAGGGAAAAGAAGTGGTTTAGATATTGCTTCAATTTTAGCATCCTTAAAATCACATGATATGGATGATATTTCTGATTTTGTTGATATACCTTTTGCAATTGATGATTCTTCAGTTTTTAGTACTTTAACAGCACTTATTAATGATATGAAATTTAGATATCCAATTAATCATAGTCAAGTTGGATTCACAAAAGGTTTTGCATTAGGTAGATACCCTGAAGATCTTTATGATGGTTATGGTATAAGTGAAGGTAATCCTTGGTTTATTTCTACAGCAACAGCTTCTGAACTGTTATTTAAATTGGTTTATTATCTTTATTATCATGATCAAGATTTAATTATAACTAATGATCAATTTCCATTTTTTGCTTCTTTTACAGATTTAGATTTAATGTTGAATTCTGATAGAATTATTTTCCCTTATGGATCAGATGCATTTATTGAAACAACATCTGCCCTTCTGAAATATGCTGATTCATTTTTAGAAGTAATTCAATTACATGTGGATGAAAATGGTAATATGAGTGAACAGTTTAATAGATATAGTGGTTATATGGAAGGTGCCGAAAAATTAACATGGAGTTATAGCTCCTTTTGGAGTGCAATTAGATGGAGAAAAAGGGCATTGAATGCAATAGACAATATTTAAAGATATTTTTTTTTTTTTTATATATATGTTGTAATATTATATAAAATTTATATTTGCTTTTTTTTTTAGAGTTGGTATAATTAGCTTTAATGGGTGTATGTGTCTTTATTTTTCTTTTATTCACTACATAAATATTTTTATATATGATTTATCTTTATCATGTAGAAAATGCAACCTCTTCAGGTAACTTGAAGGAAATACAATACATTAATTTACAAGGTGCAACTTGTCTCACAACGTGAAATTTCAAGCTTTCAAATGGAATATTAAACTTTAACTGTTCAATGATTTTATTGTGCATTCTTTTCTCAAGTTCAGCCTCAACATCACCTACAATTTCATCTTCCTTGTATTTTTCAAAATGATGTACATTAATTATTGGCAATTTATAACCTGGCAAACTTTTGATTTCATCTTTACTCATGTTTTCAAAGGCATTAGAAAATAATCCAATATAAGCATCAACAAAATTTATTGCAGAATCTGGTAAATTCATGACATAATGGGATGCAAAAAGTGGGACTTTAAACTCAACAGTTTTTTTCTTCTTACTTGGTTCGGCATCATTTTTTATCTTTTTATTACCGATAACACTCTTATCAGCATATTTTATATCGGGTGTATTCAGTTGGAACTCTCTCACTATAATTGGTGATTTTTTAATGAATTCTCTACCGTCTAGATTGAAAGGCTTGACAAAAGATTCAACTTTATTTGCATTGATATTGACTTTCAAATATTTATAGGATTCAGGATTAAGATCATTTGCAAAAACAAGACATGGCTTTTTACCTGCAGGTACAGCAAATGGTCCAACACCACCCATAACATCACAAACAACTTCACCTATGTTGAACGAATTGATTAATCTCTCATGTTCAGTTGCCAATCTTGAATTCCAGTAAACTTTACTAAAATCAAATGTAAAATTACAACCGCTTTCCTTTTGTGTAACAACAAAATTATCATCACCTGCCAAAATTTCCATTTCAAAAGTTCTAAATTCAGAAGTGATATTATTTGTCTTATTGACTACTGTTTTAATATTTGAAAATTTTTGTAAGATTACTTCACCAATAATATGTCTATATGGCATATATTGTTCCTTTAAATTCAAATGAGCTAAATGACCCGCTATGGTAAATGCACTTGGACAATTATCAAGTAAATCATCAGGTAAAATCGCCTTAAGAATCTCATCATATGACCAATAGTCAAAATCAAAAATCAAATTGTATATTTTAAATTTAGCACCAAGTTCTTTTAGTCGGTTGTATACTTGCAGGGGAATTTGTTTTTCAAGTAACTCAGGTTCATAATTGTCTTCTAATGTATGCTTTTCATCTTCTTCAGTAACTGCGATAGTCTCTCGTAATAATACTGCCTTAAGTTTTGGATTTTTCGGACTGACTTCACCAAATAGCCTAGAAGAAAGTTCATCCTTGGAAAATTCAACCAGTGATGTATGCTGTGGAATGCTTAAAACAATTGATTCTTCGTCTTTATTTTTGTTTCTCCTTCCAAGAAACTCATTTACATATCGAATTTCTGGCAGAAGTAATGCCCATACTTTGCGGCTTTTCACAAATAATGATTTATCAAGCTTTTTTAAGCCAGGATGCCTCGGTGGCTTTAGTTGGGTAATTGATACGGTAGTTGTCATTTTTCTAATGCTAACTTTCAGACCATTCATATGATATATTATTAAACCAAGATATCAAAACAATAAGCTGAAATTGAAATCAGAAGTTATACAGAAAATAGTTGAAATTTTTTTTTTCACACACAATAGCAAAAAAAAAAAAAAGAAGACGGAAAAGAAAAACATTTTCATTTTCCTCAAAATGTATTTTGATTCTAAATGCTACATAAAGTTACAGAACCTTTGTTATTAGATATAGGAAGGCTAAATCTTTAGAAATAATTAACTATTATTTGAATATATAAGATATAAGAAAAAAATTGGAAATGAATTTTTCAAGTTTTAAGCTAACATAAAATCTATCAGATTTGTTTTTTTTTGCCCTTATCAATTACATGTTAAAATTAATCGATCACCGTTTTGGGTAATTAAATGAAACAAGAATTTTGAAAAGGGGAAAAGGGCAACTCAAACTTAAAATGTCAACTTTTTTTGCAATGGAATTTATTCCATTCTCTTTTTTTTTTGTTTAATTGTATATCACTTCAGAATAAACAACTGATTTTGTTAGTTTAATTGGTAAGCACATTATTTCTTGAGATGGTTGTCCATTTAAGGGATGAGGATCATGACCAGGACAAACTCTCAGGTCGTCTAGGTGATCATAGTAATTTTTCTGGTGTGGAAGTAGATTTGGATTTTGAACGGCAAACTCAGCCTGTTCCAGGATCTTCCATATTACAGGGGCAACATCCTCAATTCAATTCTTACACGTTTGATGGGCCAAGGAAAACACCACGTCAATTGAGGGAAGAAAGTGAAAGTAAATTGGATTTTGATTTATATCTTTCCTATAATTCCGATCCAAAGCGGCCCATTTCATCAAGTGAAATCCACAAAATTTTCAAAGATACATGTGAAATTTTTGGATTTCAAAATGATAACTGTGAAAATACCTATGAATTGTTTATGTCACAATTAGAGTCTAAATCTAGCCGTTTATCCGCAGAAAAAGCATTGATTTTACTCCATGCAGATTATATTGGTGGAGAACATTCTAACTATAGAAAGTGGTACTTCTGTGCACTGCTTCAGGAAGATACAGAACTATTGGAAGCTGCAGAGTTGAAAAGAAACCATAAGAAGAAGGCTAAAAACACTGACATGTTAAATGATAATTTTTATACAAAAAAACGATCGGAAATTGTCGAATATAAATGGAGAGAGAGAATGTATGCTTTGACCCCAAGTGATATGGTGAACCAACTCGCCCTTTATTTAATGATTTGGGGTGAAGCAAATAATATGAGATTTGTTCCCGAATTACTATGCTTTATTTTTAAATGCGCATTAGATTATTTGAATAATGTCCAAGAGACTTTATCGGATAAGAAATTTTGTGAAAAAGATTATTTAGATCGTATTATAACTCCTTTGTACGAATACTACAGAGATCAACAATACAAATTATATTCTGATGAATATATTAGACGTGAGAAAGATCACCATAAAATTATTGGATATGATGATATGAATCAATTGTTTTGGTATTATAAAGGAATTAAAAGCTTGAAAATTTCTAAAAAGGGAAGTGTGCGTTTTATTGATATACCCAAAGAAGATAGATATGAGAAAATTGGTGATATATTATGGGATGTTTCTTTTTATAAAACATATAAAGAGAAACGCTCATGGTGGCATCTTGCTACTAATTTTAGCAGAATCTGGATTATTCATTTGAATGTGTTTTGGTATTACTCCAGCTTCAATTCCCCTACTTTATATACATATAATTATACCTATCTTTTGGATAACCAGCCTACTTTACAATCTAGATTTTCAATCGTTGCACTTGGAAGTACAATTGGTTGTATTGTACAAATTTTAGGAACAATATTTGAATTTTCATTTGTTCCACGTAAATGGCCAGGTAGACCAAAATTATGGTTGAGATTAATTTTTTTGATTATTATTGCAATTATTAATTTTGCACCATCTATTTTTGTGTTAGCTTTTATCCCATTAAATGCTGTTTCCCATGTTGGAATTATCGTGTCTATTGTTCAATTTGCCATTTCTTGTTTAACAACTATTTGGTTTTCATTTCAAGCTCCAGCAAATTTATTTACATTTGCTTTTTCTAAGAATAGAACATATGATCCAATGAAGACTTTTACTGCTTCTTTTCCAAGTTTAGGTAAATCTAGTCGTTCAATTTCAATTATTTTATGGATACTAGTTTTTGGTGCAAAATTTATAGAATCATACTTTTTTTTAACTCTTTCATTAAGAGATCCAATTAGAAATTTGAACATTCTTGATTTATCAAGATGTTATGGTGATTATTTTCTCAAAAATCTGTTGTGCAAATACCAAAATAATTTTGTTTTGGGATTAATGTATTTGACTGATTTGATTCTTTTTTTTTTGGATACCTATCTTTGGTATATTATTTGGAATTGTGTTATATCATTATCATTATCTTTTTCAAGTGGAATTTCAATTATATCACCTTGGAGAAATGTTTTTACCAGATTACCAAAACGTATCTATTCTAAATTGTTAGCAACATCTAAAATGGAAGTTAAATATGATCCTATATTTTTAGTGTCTCAAATTTGGAATGCATTAGTGATTTCTTTATATCGTGAGCATTTACTTTCTCAGGATCATGCTCAAAAAATGATTTATTCCATGGTTCCAGATGATATAGCGGGTGGTATGTCGGTAAGAGTACCATCATTTTTTCTTTATCATGATGATGGGGCTAAAGAAGTTTCAGGATTCTTTCCTCCAAACTCTGAAGCTGAACGAAGAATTTCCTTTTTTGCACAAAGTTTGAGTACCTCTGTTCCTGAACCAGTTCCAGTTGAAGCTATGCCTCAATTCACAGTGTTTATTCCACACTATTCAGAGAAAATTTTGCTTGAATTAAAAGAGATAATTAGACAGGATCCAAGTTCAAAAATGTCATTATTAGAATATTTGAAAGTGATGTTTCCACATGATTGGAAAAATTTTGTTGCTGATACTAAAATTATGGCTATGTCTGAAAATATAAATGATGATGATGATGACAGTTCCATAAGATTTGATAGTTTTAAGACAGAAAAAGAATTTATCAAAAACAAAATAAATGATTTACCTCTTTATTGCATTGGTTATAAATCATCTGCACCTGAGTATATTATGAGAACTAGAATTTGGGCTTCATTAAAGACACAAACTTTATATAGGACCATCTCAGGGTTTATGAATTACTCCAAGTCGATTAAATTATTACATAAGGTTGAGAATCCTGAGATGGAAGGTTATTTTAATGATAAAAAAACTTTTGAAAAATATTTAGATATTTTGGTCTCAAGAAAATTTAGAATGTTAGTATCGATGCAAAAATTACAATCTTTGTCAAAAGATGATTTGGAAAATGTTAAGACAATGGTAAACACTTATCCTTCATTAATGATTGCTTCACTCCATGTAGAGAAAGATACTGAGACACAGATTGTTAAATATTTTTCTGTTTTATACCAAGCTGAAGAAAAGGAAAATCCTGATGATTCAATGAGACAATGTTACGAACTTAAACAAAAGTTTAAAATTCAACTATCAGGAAATCCAATATTAGGTGATGGTAAATCAGATAATCAAAATCTTTCAGTTATTTATTATAGGGGAGAAGTTATTCAGGTAATTGATGCAAATCAAGATAATTATCTTGAAGAATGTTTAAAAATTAGGTCAGTCTTGTCAGAGTTTGAAAATTTAGAAAATGATTCTGATTTACCTTATATACCATCGGTTTATTATAAAAATATAAGTCCAGTTGCAATTGTTGGTGCTAGGGAATATATTTTTTCAGAAAATACTGGTGTTTTAGGAGATGTTGCTGCTTCAAAAGAGCAGACTTTTGGAACATTGTTTGCACGTACATTATCTGAAATTGGAGGTAAATTACACTATGGTCATCCAGACTTTTTAAATGCAATTTTTATGTGTACTAGAGGAGGCATATCTAAAGCACAAAAAGGCCTTCACTTAAATGAGGATATTTATGCTGGAATGAATGCAATTTGTCGTGGAGGTAGGATTAAACATTGCGATTATTATCAATGCGGTAAAGGTAGAGATTTAGGATTTGGATCTATTTTAAATTTTACTACTAAAATTGGTGGTGGTATGGGTGAACAACTTCTTTCAAGAGAATATTATTATATTGGAACACAAATGTCATTAGACAGATTTTTATCATTTTATTATGCACATCCAGGATTTCATATTAATAATCTTTTTATTATGTTTTCATTAGAAATTTTTATGTTGACTGTTGTCAATTTAGGTGCATTAAATCATGAATTGATTTCTTGTATTTATGATAAAGATGTACCCATAACTGATTTACAACTTCCACTTGGTTGTCAAAATTTACAACCCGTTTTAGATTGGGTGAGTAGATATGTTTTGTCTATATTCATTTGTTTTTTTATATCATTCATTCCATTAGTTTTACATGAACTTTCAGAAAGAGGTATTTGGAAGGCAAGTAGTAGATTCTTTATGCATTTTATATCATTATCACCAATTTTTGAAGTATTTGTTTGTCAAATTTATACAGATTCTTTAAGAAAAGATATCATTTTTGGAGGTGCAAGATATATTTCAACGGGTCGTGGTTTTTCAATTACTAGAGTTTCATTTACTAAATTATATTCATCATATGCACCTACATCAATTTATGCTGGATCAAGGTTATTTTTATTATTACTTTTTGCAACTATTTCAATGTGGCAAATATCAATTTTATGGTTTTGGATTACATTAGTTTCATTAACACTTTCACCATTCTTATTTAATCCACATCAATTTTCATGGAATGATTTTTTTTTAGATTATAGAGAATTTATTAGATGGCTTAGTAGAGGTAATTCTAAATGGCATATGAATTCATGGATTACATTTACTAGATTGACAAGGTCAAGATTTACAGGTTTTAAAAAATTTAAATTAAAAGATGGAAATAATGAAAGAATTTTAGAACATAATCAAAAGGCACCATTTATTAATGCATTAGTCGCAGAAGTTATTACACCATCTTTACAAACATTTTTCATTATAATTGCATATTTATTTATGAATTCACAATCAGGAGTTGAAAATCCAATTGAAGTTAATTTAATTATTAGATTAATTATTGTAACTATATTACCAATAATAATAAATATAATTGTATTAATAATTATTTTCCCATTATCATTATTTGCTAGTCCAATATTATCATTATGTTGTAATAAGATGCCATCAGTTTTAGCAGCAATTGCACATTTAATTAGTGTAATAAATCATATTTTAACATTTGAATTAATTTGGATTTTAGAAGGATTAAATTTTAGTAGAACATTAATATTATTTTCATCATCAGTATTTTTACAAAGGAATTTAATTCAAATATGTAAATTATTATTATTAAGTAGGGAAATGAAAGAGGATAAAAGTAATAGAGCTTGGTGGTCAGGTAAATGGATTGGATTAGGTAAATATGCATTTTCACAATTTTTAAGGGAATTTATTGTAAAAATTAGTGAAATGAGTTTATTCTGTGCTGATTTTTGTATTGGTCATGGTATATTAATAATATTAACACCATTATTATTTATACCATATATTGATCATTGGCATTCATGTATGATTATGTGGATTAGTCCAATGAGTCAATTAAGGCCACCAATTTATACAATTTCAAAGCAAAAGAAGAGGAAAATAGAAGCTGGTAAATACGCGGTACTTTTTTTTAGTACTATGATATTTTTTGCTATAATATTGCTTGTACCTATGATTGTTTCAAAATCTTTTGAAGAAATGGTTACTAAGATGTTACCTGAAAAGTCATTTGGATTAATACAACCAAACCATCAAGATAACAATGATACAGGAACGCGTGCTCCACATAGTATTTTAAAGGTTAAACCATCAAAGCAGACGTATAGTACGTTTTGGATGTGATGATGATTATTTAGATCTATAATTAGGTAGGTTTAATTTTTTAAAAGAGAGAAAAAAAGTAAAAAAAAAGGTGAAAAAAAACATGTAAAACAAACCAGATATCAATATCACGTGATGCAATGCGGGGTAAAAATTATTTGAACAGAAAAAAAAAGAAAAGAGAAAAAAGAAAAAGAAAAGAGGCTTGAGTTACTATTTTTAGTAATGTCGATTATTGGAAAAAAGTAAACAAGCGCGGTGTGAGAAGATCGTTGTTGTTGATTGGTCGAAAGACACGATGCGTTTTTTTTTCATTTCTTTTTGTTTTCTTTTTCATTTTTTTGGGTTGTATGAGAATCTCGATTGCTAAATTGATTTGTGTATGGGTTTGGAAACGTGTATAGATGGATATCACACAATATTATTATTATTATTATTTTTATGATTATTTTATTTTCTTTTCTTTTTACTTTTTATTAGGTTTTTTTCATTTTTACTTTAACCTTTATTCTTTCAACGTTTTATTTTGTTCGTTGAAGATTGAAGATTGGAAATAATTCTACAAACTAAAAGTCAAGATGTTATTTAACAAAGTTTCAACTCTTGCAGTCACAGTTTTAAGTTACTTAAGTCAAGTTAAGGCTGATAGTTTCCCAACTATCGAAGTTGTCGGTAACAAATTTTTTTACTCCAATAATGGTTCACAATTTTACATCAGAGGTATTGCTTATCAAGCTGATGTTTCAGCAGCAGTTAACACCTCCTTTGTTGATCCATTAGCTGATGAAGAAACTTGTAAGAGAGATTTACCATATTTAACATCTTTAAATACCAATGTCCTTAGAGTTTATGCATTAGATGCAGATGCAGATCATGATGCTTGTATGGAAATGTTCCAAAATGCTGGTATTTATGTTATTGCAGATTTAGCTGAACCAACATTATCAATTGATTCAAGTGATCCTGAATGGGATTTATCATTATATGAAAGATATACTTCAGTCATTGATGTTATGCAAGGCTATGATAATGTTTTAGGTTTCTTTGCTGGTAATGAAGTTATTACTAATTCATCAAATAGTGATTCTGCACCATTCGTTAAAGCTGCAATTAGAGATATGAAAAGTTATATTTCAGAGAAAGGTTACAGAGATATTCCAATTGGTTATTCAGCTAATGATGATGCAGATACTAGAGTTCCATCAGCTGATTATTTTGCTTGTGGTCAAGATGATATTAGAGCGGATTTCTATGGTATCAATATGTATGAATGGTGTGGTGATTCTTCATTTAAAACATCCGGTTATCAAGATAGAACAGAAGATTTTGCTAATTTAACAGTTCCAGTTTTCTTTTCAGAATATGGTTGTAATGCTGTTCAACCAAGACAATTTACTGAAATTAGTGCTATGTTTTCTGATGAAATGACAGATGTTTGGTCAGGTGGTATCGTTTATATGTATTATCAAGAAGTTAATAATTATGGTTTAGTCTCTGTTGTTGATAATGACACAGTTTCCACTATGGCAGATTATAAATATTATTCATCAGAAATTAATAAGGTTAGCCCAACTAGTGCAACTGCAAGTAAAATTTCAACATCAGGTGAAATTTTATCTTGCCCAGCAACAAACTCCGATTGGCAAGCTGCTACTAATTTACCACCAACTCCAAATCAAGGTACCTGTGATTGTATGTATAATTCATTAACTTGTGTTGTTGACAGTGGAGTTGATGAAGATGACTATGAAACTTTATTCAACTATATTTGTGGTGTCATTAATTGTGATGGTATTAGTGCTGATGGTTCTAATGGTAAATATGGTGCTTACTCATTCTGTTCAGCAAAGGATCAATTATCATTCATTTTGAACTTATACTATATTAGTAATGGTAAGAGTAAATCAGCATGTGACTTCTCAGGTTCTGCAACTATTGCTACTGGTACTACCGCATCATCATGTTCTGCAATATTATCATCAGCTGGAGTTTCAGGTTTAGGTTCTATTAGTGAAGGTTCAACCACTGCAAAGTCATCAACCGCAAAAACAACCACCTCAGGTAAGGCAGAAGCATCATCATCATCAGGTGCTACTAAGGCAAAATCATCATCAGTATCATCTATTTCATCAATTTCATCCTCTAAAAGTAAGGGTGATGCTGATGTTATTCGTTCATCTTCCATTATGGGATTCTTTGGTGTTATCGCAGCTTTATTATTATAAGTTTATTAATAAATTATTTTTGAAATTTTTTTTTTGTTTTATCTTTTTAAAAAATGTGATATTGTCATGTAAAATCAATAAATGATACCGTCTCATATTTTAATTCTTACACTCATTTTTTGTCTTCTTTTATTTAGTATAGTTTAGTTTAGTTCTTTTCTTTTTTTGTATTTATATTTCTAACTATATTTACTTGTATTTTTGTAATTACCAAATGCCTTTTCCTTGTTTTTTTAATTTGTAAGTAGGCTAAAAGAAATAAAAAAAAAAAGAATGAGAAAAAAGTATACGATAAAATAATAATAATAAAATTAAACAGATCAATTTATTAAATTATTATGAGGGGAATTTGTTACATTTAAAAGGCGATTGAAACTGAATTAAAAAAGCTTAAATCTAGGTAAATACCAAACAAATATAGTAAATATCGTAAATATGATAAATATCATAAACGTAAATATTATGAATTCTATAAATATCTCAAATGAAGATCATCATCCATGGACCGGGTCTATTTATCCAGGCTTTTATAATTAGCCTTTTTTCCCCGCGAAGTTCCCAAATTTCTGCTCCGGCGACAATTAAAACATCACCTTTTTTTGACGTCATATGATGAAAATATGAGTATAGTAGGCTTAGATATTTGATCTTGTGGAGGCTGTTTTGAATTAATACAAATCGAAAGAGAGTCTAGAAGGTATAGATCATAGAAACGATTGTAAACGCGGTCTTTGTTTATCCTTGGGAATAGCAAATTATTTCCTTTATGGGTTGAGGTGAAAATATTGGTGTCGTTTCTTTTTCATATTGATAATATGAGTAGCAAAGTCTCTTTGAACCGTGTATTCTCTATAAACTCATATAAAATTTTGTAAATTTCCACATTTCGTTGATTACTTTACTGATTGAAATTTAATCATTTATAATAATATTGTTGATTTACATTTCGATTTACCTTTTTCCTTTCTTGTCTCTTCCTTTCTTTTCTTTTTTGTTATATCACACATTCTTTTATAGTTACTGCTAACCTTGGAAAAAAATGAACTTTAAACTTACATTCACTTTATTGACATCACTTTTAAGTGCTTCCGTTTCAAATGCTGACAGTTTCCCAACTATTGAAGTAGTTGGTAACAAGTTTTTTTATTCAAATAATGGCTCCCAATTTTATATCAGAGGTGTTGCTTATCAACAAAACACTGCAAATTTAGAAACTGATGCAACTTTTGTGGATCCATTAGCTGATGCAACTTCTTGTAAAAGGGATATTCCTTATTTGACAGAATTGAATACAAATGTTATTAGAGTATATGCCCTTAATGCAACTGAAAATCACGATGAATGTATGCAGGCTTTACAAGATGCTAATATCTACGTCATCGCTGATTTATCATCCCCTGATGAATCTATTATTACAACTGATCCTGAATGGACAATGGATTTATACAATAGATATACGGATGTAATTGATATGATGCAAGGCTATGATAATGTCTTGGGTTTCTTTGCTGGTAATGAAGTTATCACTAATTCATCAAATACTGATTCAGCACCATTCGTTAAAGCTGCAATTAGAGATATGAAGAGTTATATTTCAGAGAAAGGATATAGGGATATTCCAGTTGGTTATTCAGCTAATGATGATGCAGATACTAGAGTTCCATCAGCTGATTATTTTGCTTGTGGTGATGATAGCCTTAAGGCAGATTTCTATGGTATCAATATGTATGAATGGTGTGGAAATGCTACTTTCAAAAGTTCAGGATATCAACAAAGAACGCAAGATTTTGCTAATTTAACAGTTCCAGTTTTCTTTTCAGAATATGGTTGTAATGCTGTTCAACCAAGGGAATTTACTGAAGTTTCTGCAATTTTCTCTGATGAAATGACAGATGTCTGGTCAGGTGGTATCGTTTATATGTATTTTGAAGAAGAAAATAATTATGGTTTGGTTACCTTAAGTGGTGATTCTGTTTCAACTTTGGCTGATTTTAACAATTTAAAGACTGAAATGGCTTCAATCAACCCAACTTCTGCTACTGCATCTCAGGCATCTGCAAGTGCTCATACTTTACAATGTCCAGCTTCTCAAATTTATTGGGAAGCTGCAACTAATTTACCACCAACTCCTGATGAAAATATTTGCTCTTGTGCTGAAAGTGCTGCCCTATGTACAGTTTCTGATAGTGTCGATGAAACTGACTATTCTGATTTGTTCTCCCTTGTTTGTAATTATGTTTCATGTGATGACATCAATGCAGATGGTGACACTGGTGTTTATGGTATGCTTTCATTTTGTTCATCAAAGGAAAAATTGGCCTATATTTTAAACAAATATTATGTTGCACAATCTAAAAGTTCCTCTGCATGTGATTTTTCAGGTTCCGCAACAATAGTGTCTGCATCCTCTGCATCAACTTGTTCATCAGTTCTTAAGGCTGCATCTGCAAGTTACACAGCTACTGCTTCCAACTCTAGTTCTGGTAGTACTTCTACATCAACTAAAAAGTCTAACTCATCATCATCTAAGGTCTCATCAGTTTCAACTGTTAGTTCATCTTCTAAAGGTGCAGCATCTAATTTAGAAGTTCCAATTACATTCAATTTTGGCCTTTCCTCAGGTTATATTGTTACTTTAGTTGCTTCAGTTGCAATTGGTAGTATATCGATAATATTATTATAGATTTACTATTAGATGCGGGCTTCTTCAGCTCTTGATAATATATACCTTCCCTTTTGTTCTTTGTATTTTTTTCTTTTGTTGTGCTGTTTAAATAAATTAAGTAGAAAAAAAAAATAATCTATTATTAATCTTATAGGTTTTTTATATATTGCAATCTCTAGTAAAGTAAGCGTTTGATCATTTGATCATTTGATCATAAAAATTTCTTGCAGTGCCTTTTCATCCATAACTGCAGCTCGTTTTTGTCTGATCCATTTTGCCCTCAATGCCATTTTACTTCCCAGTACATTGGACGTAGTTGTTTCGGTCTTTGGTTTGAGCATGGACTCTCTAGTGACGTCTTCTTTTTTCTCTTTTTTGCTTTTTTTATCCTTTTTATTTTTCTTTTCCTTTCTTTCTTTCTTTTCTTTTTTAGATTTCTTCTCTTTCTTTTCCTTCTTTTCTTTTTTTTCCCTTTTCTCCTTTTTCTCCTTCTTTTCTTTCTTTTCCTTTTTCTCCTTCTTTTCTTTCTTTTCTTTCTTTTCCTTTTTCTCTTTCTTTTCCTTTTTGAATTTCTTTACGGGAGGCATATCATCCGAATCATCTATTTTTCTCTTTTTATCTTCTACAATAACGGTTGATGTAAGTTGCTTTTTATTCTTATCCCATGTACTAGATAATGTAGCACCTTGAACAAAATCAATACCCCAACGTCCATTAAGAATTCTTTCAGTTCTCTTCCTATCAACTTCTTTCGATACTTGTTCCTCCTTCCCATTCAATCTACCCAATAATCTTTGAAAAGCATCTAAATGAACATTTTCACCACTATCGAACTCATCAGTTTTTTCCTTTTTCTTTGCCAAATGAGCTCCCAAACCTAAATTATCGTTCTTAATTGTAATTTTAATATGTGAAGTTAAAGCGTCATTCGTCATACCTAAACCTTTTCCAGGTTCCCATCCAAGCTTTACTAGATGTTGATGTCCGAATCTACTTGTGTTGTTCGACCAATGTGTATTTCTTGGATCCAATCCAAATCTTTGTTTAGTCCTTGTGCCTGCCAATCCCATTGTTACTTTCTTGAAATGTTTCTATACGTTTCCTTGCGTTCTTCTGTAATATAAATGTAGTATAATAGGTAGAAAAAACTGAATATTTAATAAAATAAAGAAAAATAAAGAAAAAAAAAAAAAATTTTTTTCTGAAAAATAAAAAAAAAAAAAAAAAAAATTTTTTTTGGAAAATTAATTGGTGTACGGAAGTGTTGGTTTTTATTTTTTTTTTTTTCACTCAAAATTTATTTGTTTCACTCAAAATTTTTTTTTTCCAATGTTTTTCCAGCTTTGTGAGAGGTGAGGAAAGCCATACTGACGAAAGAAGCATCTTTTTTGTTATTGTAATAGGTAAAGAAAATTTCGCCTTTAAGCACCGTTTTACGTGTTTTATGTGTTTTTTTTTTCTGTATAGTATCAGATTTTCCACAGTTTATTCAACAGGTAGAGGTTGTATCACATTATGTCGAACATTCCACAGGATATTCAAGAAGTACTTGGGAATTTGTTGTCAGCTCTTTCCGCAACAGACAACACTTTCCGTAAACAAGCTGAGACAGAATTGAACAATAATTGGTTTACAAAGGATAAGATCGATATATTACTAGTATTCCTAGCAGAACAAGCAGCAAATGGTGCCGATGAAAATACCAGAGCATTTTCAGCAGTTTTATTTAGACGTTTTTCTATTAAAGCTCCAAATTATCAAGGATTTTCTGTTACTGACAGACAAATTGATCATATTAGTGTTGCAGCAAAAACTGAAATTCGCCGTATACTTTTGAACGGATTCGTTTCTCCCCAATCAAAAAATGTTAGGCATAAACTTGCTGATGCAATTGCTGAAGTTGCAAAGGATAAACTTGACTGGCCTGAATTATTGCCAACGATTTTACAAGCAACAAATGGTGATGCAGTAATGAAAGAGTCTTCATTTAGAATGATTACTACGACTCCTCAAATTATAAGTAATCACGATTTGAATGAATCATTTTTAAAGATGTTTCATTCTGGTTTTGAAGATGAATCTGATGATGTTAGAATTGCAACTTGTACAGCTTTCGTTGCTTTTTTCGAAAATTTGCCAAAATCAACATGGTCAATATTATCTCAATTATTACCAAATTTATTAAATTCTTTACCAAGATTATTGACTAATGGTAATGATTCTGCTTTAGCATCAGTTTTAGAAAGTTTAATAGATTTAGTAATTCTTGCTCCAAAAATTTTTAAACCAATGTTTGAAACTATCATAAGTTTTTGTTCTCAAGTTTCTCAGAATAAAGAATTAGAATCAAATGCAAGACTTACAGCTTTAGAATTATTAACATCATTCTCTGAATCATCTCCAAATATGTGTAAGAGAGAACCATCATATTCAACAACAATTGTCATTATAACATTGAAGTTAATGACTGAAGTTTGTATAGATGATGATGATTGCTCTGAATGGAATAATGTCGATGATCCAAATGAAGAAGATGAAGAAGAAGAATATAATGCTGCAAGACAATCACTTGATAGAGTTGCACTTAAATTAAATGGTCAATGTTTGGCAGGTCCTTTATTTCAATATTTACCACACATGTTACAATCTCACGATTGGCATGAAAGACAAGCTGCTTTGATGGCTTTATCATCTGCAAGTGAAGGCTGTGCTGATATACTCATCACTGAAATTCCAAAACTTTTAGATTTAATCTTACCATCTTTAAATGATAACCAACCAAGAGTTCAATTTGCATGTTGTAATGCATTAGGTCAAATGTCAACTGATTTTGCAAATGTTATTCAAAGAACTTCTGGAAATAGAATTTTACCTGCTTTAATTTCAATGTTATCAACCACGAACGTACCACGTGTTCAAACACACGCAGCAGCTGCTTTGGTCAATTTTTGTGAAGAAGCATCAAAAGATATAGTTGAACCTTA
Organism: Pichia sporocuriosa; assembly: GCA_030574275.1. NCBI lineage: Eukaryota > Fungi > Ascomycota > Pichiomycetes > Pichiales > Pichiaceae > Pichia > Pichia sporocuriosa. The sequence continues at coordinate 51,222 of JAJMES010000246.1, forward strand.
TCTTGATGATTTATTGAATAATTTACTAAATTTACTTAAATCATCTCCAAAGCGATATGTTCAAGAACAAGTTATAACAACAATTGCAGTTGTTGCAGATGCAGCTGAAAATAAATTTATCAAATATTATGATACTCTAATGCCATTATTATTATCAGTAATGAAATCAGATGTTGATAATACAAATAGAAGTTTGGTTGCTAAATCAATTGAATGTGCAACATTAATTGCAACTGCAGTTGGAAAAGAAAAATTCACTGAAAATGCATCCGAAATTTTAGAAATTTTCACTTATTTACAGAATAATTTACAAGGTGAAGATGATCCAGTTAAACCATATCTTGAAAAAGGTTGGAGTAGAGTTTGTAAATTAATTGGTAAAGCATTTATACCATTCTTAAATGGTGTTTTACCACCTTTATTGGAACAAGCAAAGGCAACTCAAGATATTTCTATAGTTGAAGATGAACAATTAGACGAAATTAATCAAAATGAAGATTATGAAGTCATTCAATTATCAGGAAAACATATTGCAGTTCATACATCAGTTTTAGATGATAAAGCATCAGCTATTGAAATTTTAAAATTATATGCTGAAGTTTTAGATGATGCATTTTTCCCATATGTTGCAGAAGTTGCAAATGAGATTGTAGTTCCAGGTTTAGATTTTTATTTACATGATGGTGTTAGAGGTACTTGTGCAGTTACAATGCCTGCATTATTAAAATGTTGTATTGATTCTACTGGTTCATCTCAAACAACTGAATCCTTTTCATTATGGAAAAGTATGTCAAATAAATTAATTTCACAACTTGAAAGTGATCCTGCTGTTGAATTATTTTTTGCTTATTATTACTCATTATCTAAATGTCTTGAAATGATGGGTCCACAAGCACTTGATGATACTCAATTAGTAAACATTTCAAATTCAATCAATTGTAACTTATCTGATATTTATGAAAGAATTAATACACGTGATGATGTTGATGATGATTATAATGAAGAAGTTTCAGATTATGATGATGATTGCTCAGATGAGGAATTGCTTGAAGAAGTTGGTAAGGGTCTTAGTGCAGTTTTTGAAAATTCTGGTGTTAGATTTATACCTGCATTTATGTCATTAACTCCAATAATAGGTAAATTTATTAATGATGAAAATCCAATATTGAAAAAATTTGCAATTTTGGCTATTTGCAATTTAATTAAATATGGTGGTACAGAATCTATTAAATTTAATGATTTATTCTTAAATCCTGTTGGTGAATCCCTTGCATCCTCTGATTCAAAAGTTCGTGAAAGTGCGGCTCGTTGTGTTGGATTGTGTGCACAATCTCCAAGTAGTTCAGAATATTCATCATTTTGTTTAGCATGTATTCCATCATTGACCCAGATGTCAAGTATTCCAGATTCTCGTGCACCTGATAATATTGATGCAACTGAATATATGTGTTCAACAATTGCATTAATTATCCAATGTTATGGTAATCAAATACCGAATGTCAATGAATTAATTGTATCATGGATTAATTTATTACCAGTGTGTCAAAATGAAGAAGCTGCACAAATTTCTTATAGCTTCTTAACACAATTAATTAATCAACATCATAATTCAATCACATCAAATATATCCACTATTGTTGATAGTGTTGTTCAAGCTTTATTATATACTTCTATTTCTGGTGATACTGCAACAAATGTTGTATCTTCAGTGAAAAGTTTATTGGGAACATTACCAGAAGATCAAAGTATGGCTATGATAAATGGTTATAGTACAGAAGCGAAAACTGTTATATCTAAGTGGTTTGTATAGTTGACTTTTTTTTCTTACGTGTTATTTTAATTTTTATTGTTTTGTTCATATCCTATAATTTAATAAAGACTTTTATTATGTACGTAGTATAAAATATTATTCCAAACAAAGCACTGATTTATAGTTATTCACGTCTAAATTAACAACACCTTTAGATATTTTGGACGGTTTTAAGGTTGATGGATGTGCTTTGAGGAATTTGTTCAAAGATTTAAATGGTCTCGACTGGCCATCATCAAAAAGTTCTACAAATTGTCTTAAGAGGTTACTCGCAATGACACTTTTATATAATATCTCTGAAATTAAGTCAAAATTTGAAGTTTGAGATGATATCTGCAATTGTTTTTGATCAAGTTTTAAATCTGAATTTCTTACTTGAAATAATTTTGAAACCAGCACAGCTGTAGGTAAGATCAACTTCAAATTTTCTTGATTTAAATCTCTTAGTTTTTTGAAAAAACTTAACAGACCAAATTCTTGATAAATAATCAAAAAAGTTAATGAAGAATCAATTGCAAATTCATTTAAAAATCTCGAAATTGAATTATCAATCATGTTATCTGATATCTTAAGATATTTATAATTTTCAGCAACAATTAATAAACTTAAATTTGCCGTCAATTCTAAAGATATCGAAAAATTCAATAATTTATAATTTAGAGCTTTATTTGATTTGAAACTGCCAATCCTAGTTGAAATATTATGCTTGAAAATACTTAGTGGATAATCATCAACTTTATTTTCTTCATCAAATAAATCAGGTAACCTCAAAACATTTGTTTCGTCATTTAAAACCTTTAAAAATTTAAACGTTTTAGTTTTTAAAGACAATACTAGTGTCAAACATTCTTCTAATAAGGATAAACAATTTACTTCAATTGTTGTTGAATAATTTTCAATATTTTGAAAATTTTTAAAAGTAGAACCAAAGAATTCGGATTGCAGATCAATATTATTTTCAAAAGACATATCTGAACGGTAAACTGGTGGAATAAATTGAAATCCCAAGAATTTAATAAAATCATTTGGTATTTTATTAAAAATGTATGGAGCAAACCTGATATTATTAATAATCGCACAAAGCAAAGTTTTTAAAGTGTCAAGTAATGCATTAATACTTAGAGAGCAACCAATATCTACCAATAAACTATTGATATTCATAAAAGCATCAAGTTCATCTAAATTTAAATCCAAATTAATTAAAGATAATTTAACAATGGTTAAAAAGTCACGTTCTTTTGAATAATCTAGTTTGATGTTTTGATCAATAATTTCAAAAACTGGGATTAAAGTTGTGACATTTAATTGAAAATTCGATTCTTCAGATAATCCTAAAATTGAAGTATAATTTGAATTGTTATATTCAATTAAATAAGATATTAATTCGTTACTTGGTGAAAACAAATTATAATTCAATAAGTAGTTCTGTGAACATTTTAAAAGTAAATACATAGAAAGATCTTTCAAATGTTGAGAAGTTGTTTCAGATTTAATAGAATCATCTAATAAATTCACATAATCATTGTTGTAAGTTATAATTAATGTCAAATAATGCAATGAAGTTGGGTTCTTTAAAACTTGGGTTGAAATTTCAAATAAATTATAAAAATTATCATCATTGAAAAATTTGTAAAATTGAGAGATATTTTCAATAAAGTCAATAAGGAAATGTTTATGAAAAGAAGAAAAAAATAAAATATTCAAAAGATTATTAGATTTTAAATCATTGGTCAAAGTTGAATCTTCTAATAACAAAGTCATTCTAAACCTTTGATAAATATTAAAAATTGAAGGTAAAGATACTGTTTTAGATTTTATTTTCAAAGAATTCAAATCAAAGCTATGAAAAATTTTATTTGCATTATCATCATTAATAAGGAAATTTGATAAGAATTTGAATAACTCTGGGTTGAAACAATGTAAAATTAATAACAAACAAAATGTTTTTTCTAATGTTTCTGATTTGTTCAATTCATAAAAAGATGAAGAAGAAGTTATACAAGATGATGTTAGAATCTTCATGTAAGTGATGAAAGGATTCAAAATATTTAATTTTGGAGTTGCTATTAATCCACCAAAATTTTTAAAGGCATAGTTGTTATGATCGACTGGTAGTTGAAAATGATATTTAAATGATCCAACAAGAGATCCTAGTAAAATATTTATTTTTCTAGCAGAATCCAGGTTCAGTGGTTCATTGAGCAAAGATTCTGTATGCTCGATTGTTTTAATTATAGAAAACACGGTGATCAATTCCAGTTTATTATCTTCTCTTTTAACATCATCCGTATCTGATAATAATGATCTAATATTTTCACCAAGTACCACATCATTAGGTGCAATTTGTGACATTATTGTATCAAAAAAGTGACTTCCTTCATTACCAATGATATCATCACGGGAAAGTTTGAGTATTATATCTTCCAAACCAATAGATTTTTTATCTTGTTGGTATTCTAATGTATCAATATCCATGATGATCTCGTTGAAAAATAAAATAAAGAAAGAATTATCACAGGAAAAACTAGAAGATTAATCTACATTATCAATAAAAAAAAACAAAGAAACTGGATGAGCTTTAACTTCAACAACAACAAAAAAAAATCCTCAATTCAAGATGGCTCATCTTTAAATTTGACAATATTCATGAAATCATGTTAAAAAATCATATCAATTTCCTAAACTGGATTTATAAGGGAAAAATTGAAAAATAGGCAAAGTCTTAGAACTTCTTATATTTTTGGTGCACGGATGTTTGGAATTGTAATTTTACGTTCTAGATCTTTTTATTTTTATTTTTATTTTTTTTTTTTATTCTTTTTTATTTTTACCGAAATTGCATGTTTTTGATGTATAATACATTAATTGGTATTTGATTAATACATGAATACATCATAAGGTAGCTTTAATCTTTCCTATTTACTTTTATTTTCCTTTCGTACTATCATGTTCTTCTCTCTCTTTTTTTTTGTTCTCTTTTTCTCCCTTCAATTAGCCGTAATTATATAAAAAAGCACAAAAAATGACAAGGAAAACTGCATTGTTAATTGTAGATTTACAGGAGGACTTTCTTCCACCAAATGGATCATTGGCTGTTGCCAATGGTCGTGAATTGATTAAACCTATTATTGATCTAATGAAGTCAGATAAATATCATTGGGATGCAATTATTGCAACTAAAGATTATCATCCAGGTGATCATATATCATTTGCTCTAGCACATGCAATGAAACCATATTCTACAATGGTTATTGAATGTCCAGATGGTTCTGGTAAATCAAAATTACATACATTATGGCCAGTACATTGTGTTCAAAATACTATGGGATCTGAATTCCCATTAGAATTTAAGAATGAATTCGATAAATTATTAATTCAACAAGAGGTCCCAACTACAATTGTCCTCAAAGGTTATTTACAAGATAGAGAATATTATTCTTGTTTTCAAGATGTTTGGGGTATTCATAAAACTGAATGTGCAAAGTTTTTGAAAGATAATGGAATAACAGATGTAGTAGCTGTCGGTATTGCTTATGATTTCTGTGTAATGAACTCGTGTATTGATTCAGCAAATCTTGGATTTAATACTTATGTTATTAATGATTTAACCAAATCTGTTTTCCCAGATAAAGATGACGAAACAACTGCTAATTATTTAAAACATAATGTTCAGGTAATTTCATCAATTGATGATGATTCAATGAAGAATTGGATCAAGCATTAAACTCCGTGGTGTACCATATTATTTTTCTTGCTTTATCTTGCTTTATTTAAATTTTCTTTTTTTTTCATTCGACTAATCTCCCGTACTAATTTTGCTTATGTTTAGGTCAATTCAATTTATATCAGCTTCTTTTGTATAATTTTTATAGTTTGTTTACTTTCCCAATAATAAAAATAAAAAAAAAAAATTGAATATTTTCAGGCAGCGTTTTTTTTTTTATTTTTTATTTTCTATTTTTAATTTTTATTTTGTCGGTTCCCAGAGATGTTGAAAAGAAAAGAGAATCGATAGTTGATAGCTTTAAGTTTCCTGCCAGTACTGTTTTTCGTGATACATTAACAGCATACAACAAACTAAACTCTACAGCTATGTCATTTGATTTTGGTAAATTATTTGGAAGGGGAGATCCTTCTAAGAAGACCGATGCTGTTTTGCAATACAACGAAAGAAGATTTTATCAAATGGCAACGTTTTATGGATTCACATTAGCTACATATATTGCATCTAAAATTGCATATAGGGGTGTAATCAAGAGGAGGTACAATCCAACATTCTACCAGCACAATCATGTACCACCAAAATTTAGCTTTTATAGAGATGCAATGGTTGCTGTTACGCACGCCACTTTATTAGCTACAAGTTCTTTGGGTATGTTAGCATCTGGTGCATTCTGGTACTGTGATATTTCAAATTTGAAAGAGTTTACTTATAGAATGAAAATTTACCTCGGTGGATACGAAGCAGAAAAAGCATTGAAGGCTATGCCGGAAGACGAAGAAACTAGACAAATAACTGAGTCTTTGGATAGTATACTTAACGGTGACATTCTTGATTCATTTGATGATGAAACAAAAGCACAGCAAGAGGGAAAAAAATAATTTATTAACCTCTCTCGAAGCATATATGTATATATATTTATGTATATATATAAATAACTTTCTGTATATAACACTCTAACCCAGTAAACAAACGAACAATTATAAACTATAGTAACCAGTATTTTGGAGTGATGTATTCCCTTCTTTGCACGTGCTCTTTTTTTTTCAATTTCTTCTTTACTCTCCTCATGGTGACCAGTTCCAGACGGGTATAACGGAATAATCTTTTTTGTTGATTTTTTTTTTTTTTTTTTTTTTTTTTTTTTTTTTCGTTTCTTTTTCTTTACACATAATAGATTAGATTGGTTTTAGAATATGCTGAAGGTTTCAGTTTTATAGCTTTAAATTATTAGTAGACATTGAAACTTATGAAAAATGTCATCAGAATATTCGCCGATATCAAATTCTGCTGATGGTGATAGGTTCTACGTCGAAATTATCGACGATGGTATACTTCCAGAGTTTTTACAAAAGAACAAAATATTGAGATATACATTGTTTTCTATCTCGGGAGTACTTTTGTTTATTTTTATTTACTTTATGGTGATTGAATTGCCATCATTGGCACCTGTTGGGGTTCAAATACCTGATATTCCAATGGTTAAAAAATCTGAAATTTATTTACATCCCATAATACCAGAAAAGAAAAAGGGGAAAAGTCCAGATCCAGATGATCCGATAAAGGTTATTCCAGATTTCAAAAAACTGGAATACGTTCCGGATTCTAATATATCATTGCAAAAACATATTGCTAAACTTGATATTTCAAACAAAACCATGAAAAAAAGGATGATTTTGATTGGTGATGTTCATGGTTGTTTAAAGCAGCTTAAAAATTTGCTGGAAAGAGTATGTTATGATGGCGGTAAGAACGATCATGTAATATTATTGGGTGATTTTACAAATAAAGGACCTGAATCAATTGAGGTTATTAATTATGCAATTGAACACAATATTGAATGTACCCTAGGTAATCATGAACTTGCAATGATGAAGAGATACACCCAATTTCACGGTTTAAAACCACCAATTTTTCTTAATGAAGAAGAATTCACAAATTCGACATTATCAATTAGAGAAACTTATGATTTAGATCAATTAATGAAACTTGCTAAAAAGTTAACACCGGAACATATTAATTTCTTGGGCAAATGCAGCCCAATTGTGAAAATTGGTCCTGTTCCACACTATACTGATAAAAAACAGAAACGAAAATCATTATACCCTGCAGATGGTGTTGCAGTACATGCGGGTCTTCTTTGGAACAAAGGAATACATCATCAAGATGTAGAAGAAGTCACGACTATTAGGAATCTGCTTCCGCCGGATTGGAAAATTCCAACTGATAACAGACATGATAAAGTGAGTGGTGAAAAATCCGTTGCATGGACAAAAATTTGGAATGAACATCAATTGGAAAATTATGAAAAAAAATTAAAAACGGTTACAGACAAAGGTTTGACTATTGGAACAAAGGTTTATTATGGGCATGATGCAAAACGTGGAGTTGTCATAAAAGAATTTTCCAACGGATTAGATTCTGGTTGTGTTTATGGTAAACAGTTAACTGCGGCTATTATATGGTCTCAATTGAGCACGATTGATGGTGCGGAGAAGATAATTTATCAACAAATGAATGTTGATGTAAATTGCTAGTATGATATTAATGTACTAAGAGTATTATTTTTTAGTAGTTCATAATTAATTATTTGAAATTTAAATATTTCAATAGGAGAAAAAGGTAAAAAAAAAAAAAAATAACTATGCAGTTCGACTACGGAACAACACACATATATTTTTTTAATAATAATGAAATATAGTCCTACTAATGTTTCATCAAATTAAAAATAGGCACCGACAGACCAAATTGATAGGACCCCTTTTTGGCTAAGAAGAACACAACCGTGCATGGCAATAAATCGGTTTTTCCCCGTTCCGGGAATTATTTTGACGATATCCGCGTCAGTGATTATTTTATTAAAGGGCGGTATATTACTAATATCTGCTCTATTTATACATTATCGTTGATTAAAGATTTACTTAATTGACATTCTTTTAAACACTTATTTTGTTAATTAATTTTTTATTATTCTATATTGGAAAATTTAATATTTAAAATGCTGTCATTTCAAAGAAGTATCAAGACGGTATCATTGAAAAGATTTTTTTCAAATACCACGCCTAATAGGCAAGTTATTAATAAGTTCAATAACTTGAACGGTAAAGATGCATCATCTTCAATGGCAAAAGATTATCATATTATTGATCACGAATATGATTGTGTAGTTATTGGTGCAGGTGGTGCTGGGTTAAGAGCAGCTTTTGGTTTAGTTAAAGAAGGTTTCAAAGTTGCTTGTATTTCTAAATTATTCCCAACTAGATCACATACAGTTGCTGCTCAGGGTGGTATCAACGCAGCATTGGGTAATATGCATGAAGATGATTGGCATTGGCATATGTATGATACTGTCAAAGGATCAGATTGGTTAGGTGATCAAGATGCTATTCATTATATGACAAGAGAAGCACCAAGTTCAATTATTGAGTTAGAACATTATGGTTTACCATTTTCTAGAACTAATGAAGGTAAAATCTATCAAAGAGCATTTGGTGGACAATCAAAGGATTACGGAAAAGGTGGTCAAGCATATAGAACTTGTGCAGTTGCTGATAGAACTGGACATGCTTTATTACATACATTATATGGTCAATCTTTAAGATATGACACTCATTATTTTATTGAATTTTTTGCATTGGATTTATTAAAACATGATGGTGAAATTGTTGGTTGTATTGCTTATAATCAAGAAGATGGTACCCTTCATAGATTTAAAGCTCATAAAACAATTATTGCAACCGGTGGTTCAGGTAGGGCTTATTTTTCATGTACTTCAGCTCATACATGTACCGGTGATGGTTCAGCAATGGTTTCAAGAGCTGGTTATCCATTAGAAGATATGGAATTTATTCAATTTCATCCATCTGGTGTTTATGGTTCTGGTTGTTTGATTACTGAAGGTGCTAGAGGTGAAGGTGGTTATTTACTAAATTCTGAAGGTGAAAGATTTATGGAAAGGTATGCACCACATGCAAAAGATTTAGCTTCAAGAGATGTTGTCTCTAGAGCTATTACAATGGAAATCAATGCAGGTAGGGGTGTTGGTCCAGCAAAGGATCACATGTATTTACAACTATCTCATTTACCACCATCTGTTTTGCAAGAAAGATTGCCAGGTATTTCTGAAACTGCAAGGGTTTTTGCTGGTGTTGATGTTACTAAGGAGCCAATTCCAATTATCCCAACTGTTCACTATAATATGGGTGGTATCCCAACTAAATGGACAGGTGAAGCTATCACTGTCAATGAAAAGGGTGAAGATGTTGTTATTCCTGGTTTATACGCCTGTGGTGAAGCTGCTTGTGCTTCCGTTCATGGTGCGAATAGATTAGGTGCCAATTCTTTATTAGACTTGGTTGTTTTTGGGAGAGCCGTTGCACACACAATTGCTGCGGAAATGAAGCCAGGTATGCCACATAAAGAGCTACCAGCTGATATTGGTTTTGAATCAATTGAAAATTTAGATAAATTAAGAAATGCTGGTGGTAATACATCAACTGCTTCTTTGAGATTAGAGATGCAAAAGGCAATGCAAAAATATGTTGCTGTTTTCAGAACTCAAGAAACTTTAGATCAAGGTGTTGACGCTTTGGAAAAAATTGAAGCTAAATTTAGTGATATTAAAACTACTGATAGATCAATGATTTGGAATACTGACTTAACTGAAACTTTGGAACTACAAAACTTATTGACTTGTGCAAGACAAATTTCCTTATCAGCAGCTGTTAGGAAGGAATCTAGAGGTGCACATGCAAGAGATGATTTCCCAGCGAGAGATGATGCTAACTGGCAGAAACATACGTTGTCATGGCAAAAAGAAACTGGTGCTCCAGTCAAATTGGACTATAGAGGTGTCATCACTCACACTTTAGATGAAAATGAATGTAAATCTGTTCCACCTGGTATCAGATCTTATTGAAACTTTAAAAAGGTATAGGTTTTGCGTTCAAAATGGGTACCCATTCACGTTTGTTTCTTACTTTTTATTTCAGTTTTTTGACTTTTTGTCTCACCTTTTTATTATTCATTTTATAGGTCGCATGTGCTAATCTGTTTGTCTATTTATTTATCTGTTTATGTGTACGTTTAACCTAAAATACCATATTTATCTATTTTGATTTCAGTGTCATAATCCATGGATTGTATGAAAGTTTTCCTTCTCTAAATTCAGCGCATCACGTCACACTAATAAAATTTTCTTTTCTTCTTTAATTTTTATTGATCTAGAAAAAAAATAAAAAACTTTTTCCAAAATTTAAAATTTGCTATTTTCCGTCGATTTTTGATATTGAACAATTCCACAGTTTCGGGAAGATTGCCTATTTGAGAAAATAGACGATATTTATTTTGAACTTGTTTCTAATTGGAATTTTATCCTTTAGTTTTGGTCGTGCTTAGTTATTATTATATTTAACAATTTCAATCTTATATAGGTTATATGAGTTATATTAATTATAAAAATATTATGATCTGGGGATTTTACCGAAATGTTATTTTTCACTTTGTTATAAAAATTGTCTATTGGTAAGAAATTCACAGAGCTTGTGTGAGAAACACTCTGACCTGGGTTTTTTGGCCGCAATGAAGCGGATCGGCAGCTTTGTTGTATGTCTGTGGGATCAATTTGTGGGGCGTATGACTGCGGAAAAAAAAAATGCCGGCCGACAGAGAGTAGTAGTTTGGGCCAAGGCGCACTAACCTGTTAGCTCGATCAACCGTACGCGATCAAATGCTGAGAATGTTTCTGACTGACTTGATCCGATCATTATCAAGTACATTGAAAATGTTCAACAGTACGTACACTGTATGTAAAATCTAAAATTCTTTTTAAAAAATAATGAAAGTGTGATAAACCAATGAATCGTATTTTTAAAAGGCTCATACATGTTTCAATACCAGCACGTAATATAATAACGGCTGTTTGTCCTGGTCAGGGCAATGTTTCACATCATTTATTCAAGTTGGCACATCATCAAATAGACCAAGTGAACAATCCAAAATATAAACAACTCGTGGAATTTGCACAGGACACATTACCAGATATTCCAATAGATGCATATTTTAGTCATTTAACGTATCCAAAGGATAGTGTATTAAATGATCAACTTTCTCAAACCGCATTTGTGCAACCGCTAGTTTTACTTGCTACATATATAAACTATTCGATTATTAAGGATCTGTTTAACTGGGATGTTAAATCTGCCAATTTTATGCTTGGACATTCACTTGGTGAGCTTAGTGCGTTGGTAGTTCAAGATGTGATATCCTTAGAGGATGGACTCAAAGTAGCTTATAGGAGGGGTAAATTAATGGAAAGGGCATTGGTTGATGCAGGAAATAATGCCAATAATATCGGTACTTCAGAATGGGGTATGGTTGCGCTTATGTTTAGAGAACGTGATTTTAAAAGTATTTTAAAAGTCTGTGAGGATGATTTGAAATTCAATGTTGCAAATATAAATGGATATGAACAAATAGTTGTTTCTGGTCGAGTTGATGAATTACATGAGAAACTTAAAAGACTTGATCAAATACAAAGAGAGCTGGTGAGTTTAAAACAATGGAAGAGTAGAATCAAGAAAGTATGGTTGCAAACTAAAGTTCCGGCACATCATCCGATATTTGATGATATCAGAGAGGAGTTACAAAGTATGATTAAATTAAATTCGGAGACTTTGAATGTACCCGTTGTTTGTAATCTCAATGGCCTTGAAGTTGTTAAAAGTAGTCAACGTGTTGTTGATAATTTTGTGAATGTGACAAGCAAACCTGTTCAATTTGTAAAATGTTTGGAAACTATTACATCGTCTTCTGTTGGAAATGGAAACGAAGATGAAAAATATTCATTTCTTAATGTAAGTGATGTTACTTACGGTTTGATTAAGAGATTTTTTGCAAGCAATAAAAACTGCCAGGTGTACGATATGATTACAGAAGTTGAAAAACAAGTATGAATATGTAAAATATTTACGAACATGTAAATAAATAACTAATTAAAATACAGCTAAAAGTACAAACTAAAAGTACAAATATAATTTATATGAACTTCTTATCTAATCGGTATAAAATTACCAACGATACAACTTGGAATATTATAACGATCTCTTCTTATTGTAAAACTAAAGCAACAGTTTTTCTTTTTACGACCATCCTTAGTACGTAAATTGCAACTTGTTAAAACTGCCTTTTGAGTTTTATCAAATGCAATTGAGCCATATTTTTCCCAAAAATTAACACTACTCTCTTCTGTCATTAATTCATAAATAGTCAACCTACCATTTTTTAAATCTTCAATTGAAATTTCAACTAAAGATGCAAATTCTTTATTTCCTCTATAGATTTCACCAGTCCTCCTCCATAAACATGCAGGAATTGCCATTGAAGTGAAAACACGATCATAATCTAATAGCATCCTTTCAAAACTTTCTTCAACCAAAATTAAATCAATATCTTTTAAAGTTTTAGCAATTGCCCTAAATCCTGGTCTGAATGTTGATAAAGGTTTTAAAATACGAGCTCTACTTGAAGTTGACATGTGTTTATCCATATAAATTTGAAGACGTTGATATCCCTTTGCATAATTATAAGGTTTTAGAAGTCCAGCTTCAAGTTTAGCATTGATGACTTGTTTAAGTCTTTCCTCTGGTGAAATTTCTGTTGTTGGATCAGCAGCTGTTAAGAAAAATTTATCACGTGCAGCATCAGATATATGAGGAGTTGTTTGTAAAGTTGTTTTTTGATAATTATTTGTAGCTTTGTATGATGTCTGTGGATAATTAGACTGGTCATAAAGTTGATTTTGATCTGTATGTGAATCATCTGTAGATAATAAATTTGATGATTGTTGTATTTGTGGAGATATCTTATTTTGATTATGTTGTTGTAACTGTTGTTGTTGTTCTAAAAGTTTCTGTTGTTGAACATTAAGTTGTTGTTGTAAATAATTCAGTTGTTGTTGATCTAATTTAGATAGATTTGTTGTTGATTCATGTGATAAATTTATATCTGAAATATTCGAAGGATTGAATCTAGCAGTTGTTGAATCATTTATATTATTATTATTAGTTAAATTCTTATTATTATTAATATTTTGTAAATTTGCAGAAGAATTTGTAAATCCATTAAAATAATTACTTGCCTCCAATTTTTGTAACATTGGATCATTTGTTAAATTTATTGAATCCATCATATCATTATCATCTATCATTGATAAAAATTCTGTTAAAGAATTAAATTCTGAACCAGCATGTTCTGAATAAAAGAAAGGTTGTTGATTGAGTGTTGCGGTTGAATTTTGTAATAAATTTAAAAATTGAGAAGAATGAGAATTTTCAGAATTTTGTACAAGTTTATCGTTATTTCCATGTAAATCTTGATCTTGATTCATTGAACTATTTGAATTAGTATATTCTTTACCTTTTGATTTTGGTGGTTCATCATGACACATATGACCAATATTTCTTTTAATGCATCTTTTACAAGGTCTTGAATTATCACATATCATATGAGACCTACGACAATATACACAAGCCGATCCTGATTTCTTTCTCTTTTTATTTTTTTGTTTTTCAACCTCATTCGAAGTTGATGATGAAATCGGTTGATCTGCAACAATTTCATTTTCTTTCAGTGTATCATTTGTATCAGTTTTATCCATATTGTTATTAGAAACATAATTTAGATTATAAGAATCATTCGTGTGAAAATTGTGATCTGAATTCTCTGATGATGATATTTTCGTTTCGACATTAATGTTTTCTGGTAGTTTATCCGCATTAGAATCAATAGGATGATCTACTACTACCTGTGATTCCGGAAATTTATCAATAGAAGAGTCAGGCATTCTTTTCTATTTAATTATTTTTTCTTTTCTTTTTTTGAGTATTTCAATTATTTCAACAAACAAAGACAATCTAAGAGCAAGATAAAATAAAATAAAAAAAAAAAAAAAAAAATTAGGAAAAGCAAATATAAGAAAAGATATAAAAATCACTTTTTTTTCCTTCCATTTATTCAACAACGGTAGAAAAAAACAAAAAAAAAAAAACGAAAAAACTGGGGAAATACAAAGGTCGATCGACTCAAAATATTTTTTTTTTGTTTTTTATTTTCTGTCTCTCTTTTATGACAAGTCACATTAAAGAAATGAATAAATAAGTAAATAAATGAATGAATAAATGAATAAATGAATAAATAAATAAATGATCTCTTACTTATAAAGTCCATTTTATATCTTTCGATTTTTTCTTTTTTCTTTTACTCTAACTTTTTTTTTGTCTTTCCTTAACTTATCTATTAAAATATCTATTTTAATTACTATGGCAAGTTCCTTAATACACGAAAAAAAAGTTGATAGAACGGGTTTAAATACCAAACGTGGAATAAGACCGAGAAAAAAAATTTACGCTCAAAATGGAAAGCGGAAAGTTAGCATATCTAATAGAAATGGTAAATTAAAGATTCGGCACAGGAAACAACTGAGTGTTGGCAAAAGGTCTCCTAGACAAATTATAGTTTCGATTAATAATGATAATAATGATGATAATGATAAGAATACTAATATGAATAATAAGTTTAAAAGTCTTGTACTCTATGTTGTCACAGGGGCAATTTCATCCTTTCTATGGAATTTACTTTAAATCTCGGTATTTTACCCTTTTTTCTCCTAATCTTGGATTTCTTATCGAGGAAACCGGCGAACTGTTTTTTTTTTTCCTCTTTTTCTTTTCTTTTTCATTTTTTTTTTTTTTTTTTTTTTTTTTTTTTTTTTTTTTTTTTTTAAAAAAAAAAAAATTTTTTTTTTTTTTTTTTTTTTTTTTTTTTTTTTTTTTTTTTTTTTTTTTTTTTTATTAATAAAATCTTTCAGTTTGTTTCTGTTTCTTTCCTTCCAATTTTTTATTTCTACTTCTCTAGATTATCTTTTATTGATGATCATTTTTTAAATCTTGGATCGTACTAGTATTATTTTAAAGATATTTAAAAAATGGCGCTCGGTACTCTTTTCTCTACTGCAAGGGTAGGAAATTTTCAATATTCTGATGAAGACATTGAAAAGAGAAATGCGAGAGATTCAAGAATTCAACCACAGAAAAGATTGTTGACACCATTCCTTCTTGACAAAAGGATCCCACCGATCCCAACAGAAGATGAAAGAATTGATTTCCCATTCAAACAGACTAATATTATTAGTGAAACTTTCTACCTTTGGTGTCTACCACTTCTAAATGTTGGTTATAAAAGAACTGTACAACCTGAAGATTTATACAGAATTTCAAAAGGTTCTAAATTTGACGTTGAAAGAAGAACTAATATATTTTTAAACCATTTTCATAATTTAAAGGAAAAATCTGAAAAAAAATTCTTGAAAAAGCATAATATTTCAGATACCCCAGAAAATAGGGAAGCTTTACAAAACAATCCAGATTTCAAATATCCAAATTATTGTGTTTTACTTGCATTGTACAAAACTTATTTTGTAGATTATACACTTGCTGTTTCTTGTAAAGCATTAGCTGATATTGCTTCTGCTTTAAACACTTTACAGATTAGAGCATTAATTAATTATGTCGAAAATAAAGCAGTTGGTGAACAAGTTGGTAAAAAAGGGTATGGTTTAGCAGTTGGTGTTGCTTGTATTGTCTTTTTTATGGGTATTATGTATGCACGTAATTTTAATGATACAAGTTTTTGTGGTGGTGAAATTAAAGGTGTTTTGACTAAAGTTTTATTGGATAAATCATTTAGATTGAGTAAAGATTCTAAATCAAAATATCCAGCATCAACAGTCACCGCTTATTTGGGTAATGATTTATCAAAAATTGATTTGGCAACTAATTTCTTCTCTTTCATTTTATGTTTACCTATCGGTTTAGGTATTACAATTGCATTACTTGCGGTTAATCTTGGTGGTGCATCATTATCCGGTGTAGCTTGGTTTATTCTCATCACTCTATGCATTGTCTTTTCTACAAAATATCTGATGAGATGGAGAAAATCGGTTAATATACAGACTGATTCAAGAGTTAAATATACTAAAGAAGTTCTCAATAATATTAAAATGATTAAATATTATGCTTGGGAGATTCCTTTTATTAAATTAATTTCAAAATTGAGGACTGAAGAAATGAAAATTATGATGAAAGTTCAATTTTTTAGAAATATGATTACTGGTATTTCTGTAACTCTTCCCATGTGTTCAGCTTTGATTGGTTTCTTATCAATGTACGGTCAATTAGGTGGATTACAAAATGCTGCTAAAATTTTTTCATCTGTCACTTTGTTTAACATTTTAACAAATCATGTGGCACTATTGCCGACTGCGTTAACATCTGCCAGTGATGCTTGGATTGCATTTAAGAGAGTTCAAGCCTTTTTATTAGCTGAAGAAATTAAAGCTGATCCTGAGTACAATAGAAACGTTTTTAGCAAAGAAAAATCAGCAATCGATATCAATAACGGTATATTTACTTGGATGACTGATAATCAACAGATAAGTTCTAATAAACCTAAATTTTCAGAAAAAACAATCACTAGTGATACTACTGATGAATCAACGTCAGATTCTGGTGATATGGAAAAATTATCCTTATCTGAAAATATTTCTTTGAAAAGTGAAATATTTAATCTTCATGATATCAATTTACAAATTAATCACGGTGAATTCATTGTTATCACAGGTTCGATTGGATCTGGTAAATCCTCACTTTTGGCCGCTATTAATGGTACCATGACTAGACTTGCTGGTACTGTCGATATCTTCGGTGACCTTGTCTTGTGTTCTAATCCATGGATCCAAAATACTACAGTGCGTGAAAATATCACCTTTGGTCTTGAATATCACAGTGACATTTATCAAACCGTCATTGAATGCTGTGCTCTACCAAGCGACTTTGATATATTACCTGCGGGTGACAAAACAGAAATTGGCGAACGTGGTGTCAATCTATCCGGTGGTCAAAAGGCACGTATCAATTTGGCACGTACCGTTTATAGGGCTCATTATATGTCTCAATACAACATTGTCATGTTTGATGATGTCTTGAGTGCGGTCGATGCAAAAGTTGGTAAACACATCATGAAGGAATGTATGCTTGGTCTG